>JASAUF010000521.1:0-61651 GCA_030180095.1 Magnolia changhungtana | reverse complement strand
GAAGCATTGCTCAATACGATGCAGTTTCCCACGAGCAGTAGCATTCGCTGCACAAGACGAGGTCTTCAAGGCCGTCGTATTTTCTAAGTATAACAAGAGGGTTCCCTAAAGCTTTACAAGGATTTACTAAAGGGTTTAGGGTTATCAAAGAGAGAGAGAGAAAGAGTTTCAGTAACGTTCTACTTCATAATGAATTGTTGATCCGGACGAGGTCTAGTGGTTTTTACCTCTTTGAGGGTTTTCCATAAAAATCTCTTGTGTGGTGTGTGATTGATGCATTGATTGTTTTCATTGCTTTATTATCCATAATTCTGGTTTGTTCTAGTGGGCTAGATCCTAAGGTCTTGTGCAAGGCCCCCAACACCCAATGGGGTTGTTGGACAGGAAATGATGCCATTGAGCTTGCTAACCTTATTAAAGTAGAACAATAATCAATGTAGGACATCTCCACCATCTAAAAGCATTATTTAGAGTAAGATGGCGAAAATTTTCAAAGCATACGTTTTAGATGCCACAGGACAACACTGATTGATGATCTACCTTGTTATAGTTGGATAAGCCATGCTTGTTGGATTGACCCTTTGCTCCTACTTTAGCTAGTATGACCATTAAGTGGATTGACTTAGGAAGGAAGCCCATAGCTTTCTTTTGTCTCATTTTTCAGGATAGAGTACCTTAGAGGACTTGGCCTCTTGGATGTGTGCTATATATCTTGTGTTATGGTGATGCTTATGTTTTGTATCTTTTGGAAACATTGTACCTAAAATCGTCTACATTTATAGTGAAAGTTGTTTACTTGGTATTATGTGTTAGTACTTATATTTGTCAATAACGTGAGTTTGTGTCATTGAATCAGTTGAGCCTTATTAGTAGTTAAAGACATCTGAAGACTCGAAGATGAATGACAATAAAAGTGTGAAGAAATAGGTAAATTGAAGTGACTTGGTATCCTTGGACCTATACCCTTGTTAATCCCAAAACACTAACCTCTAGGTGATCCTCAACTATAGGAAAATACTTGTTTAGATCTTTCAAAGCTTCGGATCAAAATTAGACATGTTCAGTAGACTTTTAGAGGTTTAGAGGGATTGTCGGTTCAACCTGATCAGATACTGTCGGTCCAACCGACCATGGACATGAACAAGTAGTAAGAACTAGAGCCCTATCTATAGAACCGACATGACCAATTTCTGTATCTGTCTCAGCCTTGCCTCCTGCCAGTCAAACCAACAACTTATAGGTACGACCGAAAGGTAGCTGTTTTCTAACCGATTTAAATCCGTTGCTTCACTCCTCTATTTATCGAGTCACTTAGGGCATTTGCAAGTTGATGATATTTTGATAGAGCAAGAGTCTATTTCCTCTCTTAATCCCTTTTGTTAGACTATTTCTCTTAAAATCATGACATCCCCTTTGTGATTCATCACTTTAAAATAGCACTCCAAGTTCAAGTTAATGGTGTCTATGATCTCTTACATTCATTAGTGCTTACTCATGCCTCAGTAGTAGACTTACAAGAGTTTCAACACGACGCCATGAGTTGAAAGTACCCATTTTAGTGAAATCCCACTTTAGTGCTTGGATGTATGTGGGGGTGTGAGTGGGTGTAATAAATAAATAAATAAACCTGATGAAGGAGGAAATAAAAGGAATGATATATGGCACACGTTCAATGGATAAAAGACCTCTAATCAGGTGGTTATATCAATCGACGGCTGCGAAACCCTTCTTGGGGCACGTCAGCTGGTTAAAGCGGTTCTTGAGAGTTATAATCAATCATTTTCTACTATAATAATTTTTTATTATCCATTTTCCTATCCATTGATCGAATGGTTAGAATCACCTTATTAAAAGGATTCTTTAATTTATTTTATTGGCGATAGATTAGATGGCTCCAATAAATCTAACGAACCCAAAATATCGTAAACATCTAATGCAACTTCTCAAAGAAAAAAACGTTGAATTGCAAGTTGTATTGTAGCTGCGGAACACACATCATGACCAAGTTGCAATTTCATGATGTGCGAGCTAAACAAACAAAGTGTAGTTCGTAATTAACATTTAATTGCAAAGTTATAATATACTGTTTGAAACCCAAATAAGATTTAGTAAAATTGTTCATCCCAAAACTACCTAAGAAAAGGAAAAGAAAAAGAATAATAGAAAGGAAACAAAGAGAGGGGAGAAAGGGTAGAAAAAGGAGCATACCTCAATTTGAGAATAGAGAATACATATTAAGAAGAAACTAGGGGCATGTTTGAATTTTCAAATTCATTGTAAATGCCCTATAAATACCAGCTTATTACAATTTCACCCAGTTTGGAAATAGGTAAGTACTTTCACTCGGAAAATGGTCCAAAAGGATTAACTTAAATTTATGGGCCCCACCATGATGTATATGATATATCTGCATCATCTATCTGCTTTACCATAACATTATGAGACATGAGCCAAAAAATGAGGCAGATCCAACAATGAAGTGGCCCACACCAAAGTAAACAGTTGCCCTAAGAAGCTTTGAATAGTGGGTGTTTGATTACCTTTTTCCTATGGTGTGGTTTACTTTAAATTTAAATCTTGCTCATTTTTTGGGTCATGTCCTGAATTCATTTGGCATAATGGATGAGTGGTGTGGATAATCCACATACATCACGGTGGCCCCACAAATATTTAGCAACATCCTCAATTTTAGTGTTGAAAAAGTAACAGTCAAATCAATCCTAGTAAACAATGCCATAATTACCTCTAGAAATAATCATTACGATATTTACAATACAATTATGTTTACCTTATAAAATCAAACAAGCCCTAGGACTCCAAAATGGGAGAAAAATATTACAAGCAGCAACACCTGGGCTTTGTAGTTGATTCAAGAGAGTGGGGAATAACCGCTTACTGCACTCGCTTGCATGAGATGAGATAGATGTACTGTCCCTGACTCATGTATATTGTCATCAAGTAAGGTGCTTTATGAGTATATTGCTTAAAAAATTTAAAGATAATCCTTATGACAGAATGTTGTTGAGGATTATCGATGTTATGGGAAGATTTGAGCCCCTCATGATTTCGAAGCCCCTGCAGCATATGATAATCCGATCGTAGGAATAACCGTTCAGACAAAGGTTGACAAAGGCCTATATCTTTGGCCAGTCGGAAACCTTACCTACTGAAAGGTCCGAGCTGACTCCATACTCCGAAGCGGAAGTTGAGGCGGACGTCCCTCGGGCCGAACTAACCTTACCTATTAAAAGGTCCGAGCCGACTCCATACCCCGAGGCGGAGATTGAGTCGGACGTTCCTCGGGCCGAACTTAGAAACTACCATAAGAGGACAAGGGCCGATAATGTCGCCGGTAGATGCGCACGATGCGCGTCATATATTACGTGATCCTTGGATTGCATGCAGTATCTTCATGATCCTAAAATCTCCCTGATTGAGAGAATCGTGCCATGATTAAAGGACGCGGATCATCATACAGTCAGGAATAAATACACAAAGACGCCATGGCTACAGGTACGTAATGTCTTGTGCTCTCCCTCTACCTTACAACTTAAGACCCAGATTCCCTTGACCTAACTTAGGCATCGGAGGGTCCCCTGGCTTAGCCAGGGTCTCTTTTGCTCACCCTTTGTGCAGGGCCAGGGTTTATCCGAGGAGTGGAGAGTGATCCAGATTTTTACCTCAACATTTTTTGCGCCGTCTGTACGAACTGATACAAAAAGTCAGGTTCCTATTCTTGGGTATAATGGCAAGAGGAAAGAAGAAAACAGTAGTTGCGGAACCAGAGCAAAATGAGCAAACTCGTTTCTTATCACTACTTCATGCGGAATCGGCCATGGGACCTTCCCAACGTTCGCGCAACTAGGCAAGCAAGTATCGAGCCATGCAAGGCGAGATACAAGCCTTATGTGATGAAATGAATAGAATGAAGCAGCAATAGGAGCCACAGTTACACCCGGCTCAAGAAGATCTTGTCCCCGAACCAGTCGGCCCAGTTGTGGAAGCCCACTCCGCGTCGAGGAGTGTGAGGCCTGAGGCACCCCAGCATCCTCAGGTGCTCATATCGAGTCAACATCCTCTTCCGACTCAAATCCGACCCTCAGCTCGGAACACCGCAACGTGAGCTCCGACTAATGCCTCAGTTACTTCAGCCCTGACACCAACGGACCTCCGTCATCGGTTGGAACGGAGGGGAGGAGAAGTCCAGAGAGAGAGAACGCCCAAGAGATTGTGACAGAAAATAAAGACCCATGGGAGAAGCTGTTCGAGGAGCTTAACAACAAGTTCTTAGTTCTGGAGAAAAAACAGCAACCGACGTTAATTCCCACTGCCGTCCAGGCAATGATGGAAGAGACCGAATCTCTCATCACCTCAGAAATCATGAACGAGGTGATGCCTCAGAGGTTCTGGATACCTCCCATCATTCAATATTCTGGGTCCGGGGACCCATCCGAGCACGTGGAAGCCTACCGCTCCTGGATACAAATCCAGACGGCGACACATGCAATGATGTGCCGAGGGTTCTCGATTAAACTAACGAGATCCGCTCGGAGTTGGTACCGGCAACTCAAACCAAACTCCGTCAGCTCCTTCGCAGAGTTGAGCCGACTATTCCTTACCCAGTTCATCAGCGGTAAGAGAAGTCGAAAGCCCAACACTCACTTACTTACTGTCAAGCAAGGGCCGAAGGAGTTGCTGAAGGATTACATCGCTTGCTTCAACGAGGAAGCGTTACTAGTGGAAGACTATGATGACAAAATGACCCTCACCGCTATGTTCAGTGGCTTAAAAGAAGTTCACCTTCTTCATTATGAAGAACCTACCAAAGACACTGGCTGAACTTGTGGCCAGAGCTCAGAAGTATACCAATGTGGAGGAATTCACCAATGCCCATAAAAATGTCCAAGTGACCGAGCCAAATAGTAAGGGGAAGAGGCCTAGGAACAATGAATCCCAGACGTCTAACAAAGGGATCGATGAACGCATCTCTCACGATCGTCGCTTGAGCAGGAGACCAGAGGGAAAATTTCGCTCCTACACCCCCCTTAACACGTCTGCTGAGCAGATTCTACTAGACATCCGAGGTGAGAAGATGCTGAATTGGCCTATTTGCATGAGGGCCGACCCAGATCATCGAGACAAGCGCAAGTATTGTCGCTTCCACCGAGATCACAGTCATAATACTGATGACTGTGTAGACCTTAAGGACGAAATCGAAGCCCTTATTCGGAAAGGACACCTGCGTCGATACACAAAAGAAGGGAAAGCCACTCAGAGAAGAGAAAGGGGAGTACGAGCAGCCAAATAACACCGCGGAGGAACCCGCCGAGATCCGTACAATCTTCGGGGGCTCATCTGGCAGGGGAGATTCAAATAGGGCACGAAAAGCTCACTCCTGGAAGTCCGAACTGGAACACTACGTTCATTTAACCGAGCGGCCCAGTAAGGAACTTCGGGTCAGCCTATGCACTCTAACCTTCACGGAAGAAGATGTGCGCGGGATTCAGCACCCGCATGACGATGCCTTAGTAGTCACCATGACTTGTGAATTGTAAAATATACCGCATTTTGGTTGACACCGGGAGCTCAGCCGATATGATATACTCAGAAGCTTTTGAAAGAATGGGAATTCCATGGTCTCATCTCAGACCTGTGAAGACCCCCTACATGGCTTTGCAGGGGAAAGAGTGATTTCCGAAGGAGCCATTTCCCTCCCCGTGACCGCGGGAGAAGGACAACATCAAGTCACACTCATGGTGGACTTCTTAGTTGTCAATGTGCCTTCTGTGCACAATGTTATCTTGGGTAGACCCTCTCTCAATGCAATGAGAGCAGTTGTTTCTACCTACCACCTGATGATGAAATTCTCCGCTGAGGGCGCGATAGGTTACCTCCGAGGCAATTAGCGAGAAGCTCAGAGATGTTATGCAATTGCAGTAAAGAAAGGGTCGGTCAAGCAGGCACTCGCCATCAATGTCCTAGATCCCCGAGGGCCCGTGGAAGGCTCATCTGTAGAAGATCTGGAGAAAGTGCTGCTTGATGAAGCCGATCCGAGCAGAACTGTCCAGATCAGAACATCATTGAATCCAGAGTAACGGACTGAAATTTTAGCATTTCTGTGACAACACAGGGATGTCTTTGCGTGGTCCCATCAAGATATGCCCAGAATTTCTCCAGAAGTCATGGTCCACAGACTGAATGTGGATCCAGATCACAAACCCGTTAAGCAGAAAAGAAGGCCCTTCGATGCTGAGCGATGCGAAGCAATTGTCGACGAGGTCTCCGTTCTACTCGACGCAAGATTTGTAGAAGAAGTGCACTATCCCGATTGGATCGCAAACGTGGTCCTTGTGAAGAAAGCCAATGGGAAATGGCGGGTGTGTGTGGACTACTTAGACTTAAACAAGTCTTGTCCGAAAGATAGCTTCCCGTTGCCTTAGATCGACCAACTGGTGGACAACACGGCGGGCCACGAATTGCTTTCTTTCTTGGACGCATATTCTGGATATAATCAGATCACGATGCACCCCTCAGACAGGCAGAAAGACTACCTTCGTCATGAATAAGGGACCCTACTGTTACCGAGTCATGTCATTTGGCCTGAAAAACTCTGGGGCCACATATCAAAGGTTGGTGAATCAAATTTTCTCCAAATAGATCGGATGCACCATGGAAGTATATGTCGACGACATGTTGGTAAAAAGTATCAAAGCATCCGATCACTTGACGAATCTCAAAGAAACGTTCGCTGTCCTTCGAGAATGCCAGATGAAGCTAAATCCAACAAAGTGCGCCTTCGGAGTCGGCTCAGGAAAATTCCTCAGTTTTTAAGTAAGTCAGAGAGGAATCGAAGCAAATCTTGAAAAGATCAAAGCACTCCTTGACATGAGTTCACCTCTAACCATCAAGGATATACAATGCCTTACGGGTCGAGTCGCAGCGCTCGGACGTTTTATTTCCAGAGCGACGGATAAGTGTCTCCCCTTCTTCCAGCAGTTGAAGGGTCATAAGAAGGCAGAGTGGACGCCAGAGTGCGAGCAAGCCTTCCAACAGCTGAAACAGTACTTGGGTTCACCCCCTCTACTGTACAAACCTGAAGAAGGCGAGTCCCTATTCCTCTACCTTGCGGTCTCAACCTCGGCCGTCAGCTCCGCTCTGATTAGGGAAGAGGTAAGCAACACCCTGTTTATTACGTGAGCAAAGCCTTGGTGCCAGCAGAAACGAGATACTCGCCCCTGAAAAAGCTATCACTCAGCCTCGTTGTTTCAGCTCGGAGGTTACGTCCGTACTTCCAAGCCCACTCTGTAATTGTGCTAACAGATTCTCCTCTCAGACAAGTTCTCCAGAGGCCCAAAGTGTCAGGTCGGATGACTAAGTGAGCCATCGAGCTCAGTGAGTTCGATACTCAGTTTTGCCCAAGAACGACAATCAAAGGACAGGCCGTGGCCGACTTCATCACCGAATTCACTCCGAGCACCGAAGAGATTGGTGCCGAAGTCGAAGCGAGTTCGCCCGCTCCTCCAAGCGATTAAAAAACAGTTTCAGATCCAGGACGGGTTCTCTATGTAGACGGGTCATCCAATGTCAAAGGAGCCAGGGCCGGGATTGTCTTGATCGCACTCGACTCCACGACCGTTCAATATGCGATCAGGTTGGGATTTAGAGCCTCAAATAATGAGGCGGAATATGAAGCTTTGTTAGCCAGACTCAGATTGACAGCAAGTCTGAGTGTCCAGTCTCTTCAAGTCTGATGCGACTCCCAGTTAGTGGTAAATCACATCTCTGTCAAGTATGAGGCTAAGGAAACAAGGATGATGGCCTACCTTGATAAGGCGAGGAAAGTAATCGAAAATTTTCAGAATTGCATGATCCATCAAATCCCGAGGGCAGAAAATTCATGGGCCGACGCCCTAGCAAGGCTCGCCTCAGCCGTAGAGGGGAAGATCCCACGAATCATCCCCGTCGAATTCATAGAACAACCAAGCATCAGTAAGGATGAGAAAGAAGTCAATCCAGTTCGAGCAAGTCCGAGCTGGATGGACCCGATCTTCAAGTATCTCACGACAGGCGAGATCCCTTCGGACAAGCTGGAAGCCAGGCGGCTCAGAGTCCGAGCAGCCTGATATATCATCTTGGATGGTATCCTGTACAAAAAGGGATATTCTCAGCCCTACCTCAGGTGTCTCCGGGCCGATGAGGTGGAATATGTCATACGAGAGATTCACAAAGGAATCTGCGGAAATCACTCCGGCAGTCGGGCCTTGGCTCTGAAGATACTCCGACAAGGGTATTTCTGGCCAACCATCAAGGAAGATTCCAAAGATTACGTTCAAAAATGCAATAAATGCCAGCGTTTTGCGGCCGTGCCGAGGTAACCTGCTGAGGAGATGGTCCCCATGAGCGGCCCCTGGCCATTCGCACAGTGGGGAATTGACATTATCGGTCCCCTACCCACAGGAAAGGCGCAAGTCAAGTTTGCAATTGTCGCTGTCGACTACTTCACCAAATGGGCCGAGGCCGAGCCCGTCGCCAAAATCACAGAGCAGAAGGTGATCAACTTTGTCTGGAAAAACATCAGCTGCCGATTCGGGATTCCACGAACCATCGTGTCAGATAATGGCCAATAGTTCGATAACGACAAATTTTGAAACATGTGTCAAGGACTCGGCATCACGAATGCGTATTCTTCTCCCCGACATCCCCAGTCGAACGGATAAGTAGAGGCAGTCAATAAGGTTGTCAAGCATCATCTCAATACAAAACTGGAAAAAGCAAAAGGTAGTTGGGTAGAAGAAATTCCGTTCGTTCTCTGGGCTTATAGGACCACAACTCAGTCCTCAATAGGGGAAACTCCATTCTCGCTCTCCTATGGCTCGGAGGCGATGGTACCCGTGGAGATTGGTCTCCCTACGGCTCGGGTCGGGAGCTTCAATGAAAAACAGAATTCCGAATAGACTGCCGCAAACTTGGATTTGCTCGAAGAAGTTAGAAATATCTCGAAGCTCTGAGTCGCAGCCCGACATTAACAAGTGGCACGGTTCTACAATTTGAAAGTCAAGGCAAGACAATTCCGGCTAGGGGACTTAGTCCTTCGTCGAGTATTTCAGAATACTGCCGAGCCGGGGGCTGGTATACTCGAACCAAACTGGAAAGGACCTTATCGGGTCGTCCGGTCAACTAAACAAGGCTCCTACCACTTAGAAGACCTTGAAGGTCATCAGCTCCCCCATCCTTGGAATGCCGAGCATCTGAAAGTTTATTATCCATGACGAACTAACCTTAAGGCTCTCAATAAAAGTACTCATCTAGACGACAGGCCTTTAAGGCCCTCACCGAAATGTACGCCTCCGAGCGACAAGCCTTTAAGGCTCTTAATAAAATTCGCCTCTTCTATTCTACATGGACGGATTCTCGACTAAGGAAAAGTTGTCCCCTATATGCAAGGGCGGACTTAACGGATTAATCCCTTAAAAAGGGGTCAATACATCATCCCACAGATTCTACAACGTATTGTTGAGGGTCAAATATTGCATATCAAACGTAATAATTGCCTGAATTTATGAGTATGATACCGTTTAATACTCGATTTAACCGTGTTTGTAATGCAGGGTGTATTTGAGAGCATGAACTGCAAAAAGGTGCTAAAAGCATGGATTTAACGATCTGAAGACACCAAGGCAAGGGACGAACTCCAGGGGACCAAGATCGACGAAATTACACGCCAGGGATCCGCGAAAATTGAGAAATTGAAGCTCAAGTAGCTTGAAAATCATCCAGAATGCAAGATCATGGGGTTCCCACCATCCGTTCATCTCGAAACTTCATACATGGCCTGAGGATTATAAATTAACCGTACACGTAAAAAATCATCCATTGGATCGTTGTAGAAGTAGCCTAACGAGCAGATCAGCCCCTTAAATCTCGATTTAGGGCCCGCCTGATATCTGGATATATTTAAATTTCATTATCAACGCTTTAAATTGGATCTGGAAAGGGATGGACAGATCGAATTTCTCACAAACATCTCCGTGGGACCCAAGTATACAGTGCATGTGCACGGTGCACTAGTGCACCAGGCGTGCACCAAAAATCCGGAAGTCGGTCAGCGTTTGCTGACCGACTCTTCTTCTCAAACTGATAAAATGCAATAGCATTTTTCCCGGCTCGGTCGGGTTTTTCTTGTGGGCCCCACCTATCATCCAGATCATCAATCCGGACTGTCCATCAGATCCATATGGAGTTTCTTAACACTGCCTAGGTGGAAGAATTCCAAAATATCATGAGGAGAGAAATCCAGCCGTCCAAATGCAGGACAGATGGTGGAGTGGAAGATATTATGGGCCACACCGAATACAATCAGAAACTAGTCATTTCCGACTGGTTTTCGAGGGTAATCCAGTGGACGGGTTGGATTTTCCAGGTAACACCGATTATGGACCCCACCATCGTCACAGCGTAACTGCTTGCGCACTCTGTTTCGCAGTCCGTGAAATTCGGACGCTGTGGGCCCCTGTGTGCTTCTGATCACCGTCGGATCGGTGATCCAGACCATCCAGATGTGCGTAATGAGAGTTTTTAACCCCACCATGGAGAGAAAATAGTTTTTTTTTACTGATGTTGTTGCCGAAAATCTGAGTGGAACACAACTCGTTTTTGCGTGTGGTCTGTGTAAATGAAAAGTGTCCTTTTCGGTTGCAGCTTCTCTGCGGAAAAGGGGTCGGTGGACTCTCCCAGCCACAGCCATATAGTTTTATAAAAGGAAGAAGAGAGAGTTTGAGAGGGGGTATTTTTCTTAGCTTTATTTATTTTTCTTCTTTCTTTTCTTTATGATTAATTTAGAGGATAGCCTAATCATGGTCGGCTAAACCTCTTAACTAGGGCTAAGAGGTGAAGCTTGTAGCGTGATGGGGGACTCTTTCGCTTATGCTTATTATTTATACTGAACCGATGTTGATTATAGTTTATCTAAGGGAATGTTTTTAGTTTTTAATGGTCTGTTGTGACTAAAATTACAATGGGTCTGCGATGACTTTGAGCATGTTTCTTTCCTTTTTATGTTTATGACGTCAGGAAGCCCTGTTGTTCACCATAGTCTCATGGGCATGGTCGGATGACGGTACCCTTCCTAACCTTTATAGCATGTTGATTGGTTGATAATTAGTTTAATTCTGTTATTTGTTTTGTCTCCTGGGCATGGTTTGGTGATGGAATCCATTCTAATTCATATACCTTTCATCTCTTTGAAACTATATCAAGTAAGTTCAGTTTGATTTCTATGGTTACATTCTTCAACTGGATGAAGATGGACTCTAAGTCCAGTTGAGTTTTGATGCAGGCATAAGATCTCCCTAATCTCTACAAGTGGATCTTTTGAATCCCTAGTTTTCTTTCCCTGAATTCTTTAAGTTTTAGATAATTATTCCATCATTATTCTTCAAAAGTACCATCAATTTAGATTTCATCTTAGTCTAGTTCCAGTTCTGGTTAGTTCAGATAACGTACAGGTTTCAGTCCCTTGGGATTCGACTTCGGTCTTACCGAGTTTATTACTACATCACAACCCTGCACTTGGGGAGTGAACAAGTTTTTGGCGCCGTTGCCGGGGACTAACGGTTGCATTTTTCTGAAATTGACTAGTTTTATAATTAGTTTAAAATTAAGATTTTTACTAATTTTAGGTTAGGATTTTTTCTGTTTGATTTATAGAAACTAACTTGTTTTTCTTATTTTTGTAGGATCCTGAGATAGAAACTTCTAATTTGGTTTTAACTTAGGAACACCACATCTGGTAACTTCTTTCCAAAATCCACTCTTTCTTTCTAGATTTTTTTTCATTTCACTCTTTTAAGTTTAAGTTTAGAATCTGAATTGAGGTTATGGCTACAAATAAACCTCAAGCACTGCCTCCACCTGAGAATGAGGATGTCCATGATAAGAATAAGGTACATCAAGCACCCCGGCCTCGTACTTTACGCTATTATTTACAACCAGCAGGGGTGAGCACACCCTCATGTATGATTTTTCCTGAGAATATGGGACATATGAATATCAAGCCAGGGGTGATACAACTCCTTCCTAAATTTCATGGGCTTGAATCCGAAGAACCGTATCTACACTGGAAAGAGTTTGATGAGATTATAACCACTTTATATTTTCCAAACGTATCTGAGGATACAGTGTAACGCCCCAGATTTTTGCCAACCTGGGATTAGACGTCCTTAGGCAATGGGTCGATCCTAATACTTCATTAACTTGTCAGAACTGAATCCTAAAGTTTAAAGCCGCCTTTAAACCCATTTCCTTCACAAATCTCACCCTTCACTACCTTGATCTTCCAATTTTTCTAAGAACTTTTACCCTAGACACTATCTTAAACTAGTTAAGTATCATAACTTGGATCACCTCATATACAAACTCCAAAGGCCAGTACCACCTCGACCAGAAATCACTTAGGACTAAATCCTTTAGAAATTTGACAAAGTGAACTAGGTGCTTAAACTAGATTAGCCATGAAATCCATTTGAATCGCTTTAAATACGATCTGCAAGACCCAAAACTTGCGAGAATCATTGACGCTTAGGTTATCCTAAAATCTAGGATCAATCTCATTACCCTATTTGCTCTCTAGCACGTCGAAACTTCAGATCGATCTGGACCGCACGTCGGAAGTCCGAATAACTCGAAGTTAAGGAATTAGAACCGCCTCGTTGAGCTTGACCATCATCTCAAAAATCAGGTCCATTCGATGTCCCACGGCCATTCGTTTCGATTCGGAGCGAGGGTGTGTGAAAAGCACTATTCCTATTCCAAAATAAATATCAGGAATAGTGATCTGGCACCTTTCATTTGCGTGTCAATATTAAGCAACCTGACCGTCAGAATCCGACCAAATTATACCCTCGGATTAAGAAAAATTTCAGGAACATTTACATGTACTTAGAATTTCTGATCGTGGCCCACTGACCGTTGAACTGAAAGTGGTCCGCCACGTGCAATCTGGGAATCCGATCGAGTCGAGAACGTAATCCCACATATATCCATAGGTGGTGAGCTTAAGTTTGACGTTTGGCTCAAGGAGGGCTACCAGAACCTCTCTTTTGAGCTGGAAAAGTGACGAATATCCTATATTAGCAGTAACCCTTGAACCTGAGTCTATTTTGGGAATGTTTTAGGCTATATAAGGGCCTTAGAGCACCCTCTCTCACAGCCATACGAATTTGAGTTTTGGGAGAGAGAAAAGAGAGAGACAGTGAGGGAGAAGTGGGAGGATCTTCCTCCTACTGTTGCAAATCACCCCACGGGCTGCACCGCCTCTTTCCAGGCGCTTTCCCGCCGATATCAACTCCGTTTTAAGGTAATAAACCCTAATCCTAGGTCTGATTTAAGGTAGGATCATTGTGGGTTATGAAAAAGCTAACCAATTCCGCTCTTTAGGCTAGAAATCTCCCGTATACGGAAGTTCTACTACCCTTGCTGATTCGTTGCGTTTCCAAAGGCAAAGGTGAGGACTTTAAGTGTATAAGTTACGGTTTTCAACGCTTTCAATGTCAGATAATGATAGATTCATGATCTGCATGCAATTGCACATGTACAAAGTGCTTTCCATTTTCTGTTTCGATTAGAATTGTAGAATTTGAAATTTCACATACTCTAGGTATTCATATAAAATACCGTATACGTATTTTTTTTGGAAATGTATTTGACATGTTTATTTGTCGTATGGATATATGACGTATGGATAAAATACTTATTTGGCGAAAGGATTCGCCTAAATACATGTTTACTAATAAACACTATGTATGTAGAAATACGGTATTGTAAGAAGTACCGTATACATGTATATTTTAGCGATGTGTTTGTCATGAGTAACTGTCGTATAAATATATTATGTATGATAAAATATTTGCTTTGACGAAGGAATCGCCGTAATACATGTTTGCTTGTATACACATGTATGTTGAAAATGCGTATTTTAGAAAATATTGTATACGTATAGATTTTGGAGATGTATTTATCATGATTATTTGCTGTAGTAATATATTATACAAGTATAAAATTCTCACTTGGCTAAAGGATAGCCCTAATACATGTTTTGCTAACATACACCATGTATGTTGTAATAGTGTATTCTAAGTGTTTGTGAAAATGATTGAATAAGTATAGAATTCTCATTCGTGCTTTTCGCCATGACTAATTGTCATGGATTCATGATTGTTGTATTGGCGATGCCCCTTTGGCGAAAGGATTTGCCCTACATCACGCCATGGCCAATATACACCATATATGCTAAAATGTGTGGCCCAAGTGTTTGTTGAAATGTCTGAATGAATACGGAACTTGGATTCCTGCTTGCCATGACTATCCGTCATGGGTGTATGCGTGTTATGATTGGGGTAACTCCCTAGTGAAAGGATTTGGTCTTATATCTCTGTGGTCAACATATGTCATGTATGTTGACTCCTGTATTTTAAAGTGTTTGTTGAAATGTCTGAATGAGTAGTAGTTAGTAAATTGTAATGTTTAAGGGTGTTGAGATATGATTCTCAACCTCTTTTAACTATGTGTATGATTTCCTTGGATTGTTGTGTGATTAGGAATTGAACATGTATAAACTCATGCTTGTGTTGTGATTCATAACATGCTCAACTGCTTTATGATTGTAACTATGTAATGCATATGTTTAAATTTATATTTATGTTGTATGATCCGTCATGGGTGATGGGGGAGTGGAGCAACGAGTGCGTGCAACAGCCCTGGTAGCCCTAAACGGATAATACCATATTTTGATTGTATGAGTTGAATCCTAATCCATTACTTGCTTTATCTATCGCAATTGATTGTGTTTGGGGCTATGATTATAGTCCGGCAATCGAATCTTGATTGAATTGTGGTGAGATTCATTTGTCACGTGGGATGTGTTCGACGAACTCGAGTCGTGCGTTGCCTGTCGGCAATGGTTAGGCCACACGAAGTTGTTTATGCACTTCATTCCGTGCAACTCAACGGGCGATCGTGCTAGTCGAGCTCGTCAAATAACCCGATCTGCCTTATGCATGTTCACCCTGTTTGGACGCTACTGCTTGAACCTAGGGTACCAAACTTACCAGTGAAACCCTTTTAACCATGGTACCTCGATCCGCTAAGACGCATGAGCCGGGCATGGTGGTATGGGACACCATGGTCGAGTCCGTCGACCTCTGCCGGGGTCATGTGCCTCCCGTAGTGACCATTGCACAACCAAACTCGTGAGCCGATTATGGTGGTATGGGACACTATATTCGAGTTGTCGATACTTATGGCGAGAGCCGAGTGGTGAGACTGTGCTCGTCTTGACGGTGACGAGTCCTCCGTAGTATCTTCGAGTATACTCCAAGTGTCTCGTGATTAGCGACGAGTCTTTCACAAGAACTAGAGTATGAGTTGAGCCGAGTACGGTGAGACCAGTACTTGGTGACGGCTAGTGATTGAGCCAAGTACGGTGAGATATGTACTGGTGAGGCCACAGATTGAGCCGCATACGGTGAGATCTCGTATCTCATGGCCGACGGTGACGAACCCTTTGCGATGCCTTCGCTACGCTTCTCAAACCATAATATCGTATGAGATTAGCTAGGATTGACGACCCTAGAATGGATCATGTTTGGGAATGATACAAGGGAGGTACCTTAGTTTCCCAATACTGCTGTTTGAAATGGATTAATAATAACTCGGTAATCATGATCATCATGCACCGCATGTGCTTAGTAGACGTGGCGCATTGAGGGAGTTAAGCATTCGCGAACGTAAGATGATGTCGCATGAGGATGGTTTGGCAAGGGCATACAGCATCATGTCATTTCATTCTCGCACTTAATAAGAGTAGTTAGAATTGTTTGATTTGTCTTTATCTTGACCGAATTGATAACATGTTAACCTATGCTTTATTGTTCCACTGAGTTGATCACTCACTCCCACGATACGGGACGGTGTTTGAACACCCACCGGACTTTGTCGATTGCGGATGGCGACGCCACTTCCGAGCGGGCCGGAGGACTTCTATGACGACGAGAACGCTCTCCTATCGTATATCTTCGTATCGGGTTTCAGTGAGAGCCGTACTTGATTGTCTTGGGCTACATGGGATGTTGACTAGATCATACTACACAACTTGATATAATTTACTTGTAATTATTTAACCAGTAACTTTATCACACTCTGGAGACTCACCATAGATTTTATATATTTTATATATCTATCACGAGTGTTCCGCTTGCAATTTACCGTCTCTGGAGTATGATATTCTGTTTTGGCTTAATCTCACTCATGTTCAATGCACAAATACAGTCAACATTCAATCATCATTCATTTTGTTGCATAAGTGATGTTCTTGAACTCGGGAGTTGAGTTTATGCTCGACCCCCGATTTTCAGGGCGTTACAAGATGGTATCAGAGCATGATTTGGATTAAACCGGACCTGGGTTATGGTCACACGACGCACACTGACGCACTCTGACTTAGGAGGGAGCGACGGAATGTAAAAACAGTCTTAGGCATCCATGTTCCGTCCAACGGCTAGTTCACTGAAAATGAACGCCGAAATCGAGTATGTATTCAACCATGGTCGCACGGGTCGACCTTAAAACATTTCTAGGTTGTCTAGTGAAGGGTCTAGATCACCATCCGTCTCATCCCAATCATTGAGAATCAGTAGAATGTGTGCAATAAACGTGATGAGGATAACTACTCCGAATCCTTGGAGCTTCTCTGACTCCTACCGAGAGACTCTCGAATCTACAAGAGGAGAAAGCGAAAAATAGAAATAAATTCTAATAAATTCGAAATCGATTAATGAATGACAAAAAAAAAATGAGTTCACAACCCTTTAAATAAGGATACCAGTAATGAGAAAGAAATCGGAACAAACTACAACTAAAACTTCTAGAATTCGCGACTTACTATATATGGGTCGTGATGTCTACTAGTGGGTAAAGTTTTCGGTCAAAAAAATAAAATAAAATAGTAAGTGTCCTAAACGACTTCACCCAACCGTTCTCCTAATTATTCTAAACTCTTTTCTCATTGGGCACAACTCCTAAAGCCCAATGGATGAAGAGAAATCAAACTAAAATTACTATTTTAGTCAAACGAAATTAAAACGGGAAATGACTGCTCAATCGGAGGTTTTTTTCGCAATTCGGTCATGAACCCGACATAGCTGGGTTGGTTGGCTTCATTAGCTCGTTCTACCCCAAATTCATATATTTTACATCGATAACTCATTCCTGATTGCAAGATACGTCCTAGGTTTACCCGAAACGACTCGAAACAGTCGGGGCCACACGCGTCAATCCGGGGTGAAACAAGTGGGTCCAGGGTGCATTTGGCACCTTGGGACCATGGGGAACAAGTCCCACCGCGGCGGCGTGGTTCGGCCAAGTCCGATCCGCGGCGGCCGCGACTTCCTGGGCGGCGGACCGCGGTCCGATCGATTTTTACGGGGTGGGGCCGGGGCTAGGGTTGGTCGGCCGACCTCCTCTACCCCAGGCACATGCCATTTTGGCAATGGATTAGGATTTAAGGGCTGGAGCACCCCACTCTCCCATTTCTTCCTTTTCAAGCACTTCCACACCCCATTTTCGATTTTCTCTAAACCCATCCCTCCAAACCTTGCAACCTTCCATTTTCTTCCATAACCCACACACCCCAACCTTCCGCAACAGCCCTAGCCTCTTCCTTTCCCCATTTTCTCAAGTTGGAGCTCTCATACCCCCTCACTTGGAGCTCAAATTCGTGCAACCTTTAAACCTATCTCATTTCTCCCTTTTACCTTCTTCATCCCTACCTTTTTGGCCTTTACAATCCCATTGAGGCTCAAGTCCATGGAGAACCAAAACTCCAAATTACATTTCCCTTATCCTCATTTTCTATGGCTCTATCCGAGCTCATCCATATGTTGCCTTGTAGTTTGCGTGGGCTACTATCTTAGGATGGTTCTGGTTTCCTGTTGATAAGTGTAGTAGTTGGTAGAATGTTCAAGGTATTTGAGAACGTTTAGGGTCCGTTCGGCCAAATTACATTAGGTAAGTTTACGGTGGATAGAATCGTAAAAGTAATAATAAATGTATATGTAGGGTATGGCCCTTAGATTGGGTGTATCCTATGTCTTCCGACACCATGTTTAGAATGTACGCGATTAAGGGTAAATTCCGAGAATTCCTTTCCAATAACACTTGAAAATTCCCCATCGTGAGTTATGGAAATCCCATCTCACGTTTTTCCAACACCAGGCTCATTTTCCAAGGCCTATAAAATTAATCCCCTCCCACCCTCCTACCAACCATGTCACACCCAATCCCAAGGTAGGATTAGTAATGCGGTCCCATTTAATACAACTTAAGGCCACTGGCCAAATTGTGTTGAAGTGATAAAGTCCCTTGATATACATTAACCCACCACACTCTGATAGCTTAAGCTTTTGGAGTAAATGGTTGTTTGATAGATAGACCCATAGAGTTTGGACCTAGAGCAGTGCTTCGACAGACTTGACAATATAGGAAATCCAACCAATTAAGAACGTGAACTCTAGAACCCCCTTTGCGGTTGGTTTGAGCAGGTGTGACATGCTCGGGCGTAGTTAAATTCAACTTTAGGCAACTCAATTCCAATTAGACAACTTTAACCCTAAGTAATGAAACCCTTCCTTGTCTTGAAAATGATGTGAAGTCATCTAGTGTATAAGCATAGATTTTGGACTCACCTATGGATTCCCGCTACTCCTAGATTAAGACCAGACTACTGGTTAGGCTAAGGAAAGTAAAAGACTAATTAATTATGCTAAGCCAATTGAATAATAGAATTAGTTATTCGGCTTAACCGACTCAGACCCACTACACAACATTCCTTCTGTGTTGGCCGAACCACTTGCAACTAAAAGTTTATAATTTTGTCCCTGAAAAGTGATAGGAGTATATAGCTGATAGAGACTTTGTCTTTTAGGCCTAAGGAATTGCCCAAATGGGCAACAGACAGTTAGGAATTAGGTCCCAAGTCGCATGCCATGTCGGCATACGTATTGTGCTTATGAACGTAGAAAGATAGCCTGCCTATTAAGCTAGACATGATTAAATAGGATAAGTCTGGACCGCGACAAAAATTCCTTGGTAGAATTAGGCATCTTGCCTCAAACTCACACCCACTCGTGATAACCCCTTTCTATAATCCTAGGTACCAAAACTGATGTAGTGGAAGACCGCATCTCATTTCATGTCAAGGATAGGGTATAAATTACACCTTGTTCCAATGTACGGAGCAGGACATAAATCTTAAGCCTTGAGGGTGAAAATAAAATTTTAAGGGGGGTAGAACATTATGATCTCAATCTAGTTAGGTCACCTATTGCATCTCTTTGATCTGGGCGGCACAGCGGAAACGCGGTGGACCCTACCCCACTAGCCCAGGATCGGAACGGTGCTCGTCAAATACGAACATTATAGAAGCCCTAGCCTGCCCTAATATGAGAAAATGTTTTAGGATGATCTAGTAAGACCTGATTCCCCATTTCCTTTGACATAGATAATAACGAGGACTCTCTTAGACTGAGACCTAAAGGGCAACCTTAGAATAGACAATTTGAGCCTTTCAATAATAGACATTCCCTACGTTTCTAGAGTGATCGTACTACGGAGTTACTGAAATATACAACTGCGGAACATTCGCGGCTTGACCCAATTCTTAATCCTGTGCGACTACCAACAGACTCACTGCTGACGAGCAGAAGACTCGGATCCACTAGGATTCGGAAGGGATACGATGAGCTTTCTACCTTAGCTCGGTAGATGATCGATGTATCGGGATCGAGCCCACCAAAATTGTCTCTCCGTATTGGTCAAACATTGAAAACAGCTATTTTACTCTAAATTGTGGGAATTGTCGTCGAGACTTCAAATAGGTAAAGAAATAAATTGTAGCAAACCATTAGGGTATGAGAAATGGGTACAGAAATAAGTTTTAAGGGGGGTAGACTAAAATGAACCAACTAGTACATACCCTTCCACGCGTAGAAACTTGGAACCAATAAGTCTTAGGCAAATGAAATAATAGAAATCTTCCCTTATTACCCTTAGCCAATTTCGGGATGAAATTTTGTTTTTAGGGGTAGATTGTAACGCCCTGATTTTTGCCAACCTGGATTAGACGTCCTTAGGCAATGGGTCGATCCTAATACTTCATTAACTTGTCGAATCCGAATCCCAAAGTTTAAAGCCGCCTTTGAACCCATTTCCTTCACAAATCTCACCCTTCACCACCTTGATCTTCCAATTTTTCTAAGAATTTTTACCCTAGACACTATCTTAAACTAGTTAAGTATCATAACTTGGATCACCTCATATACAAACTCCAAAGGCCTGAGTACCACCTCGACCAGAAATCACTTATGACTAAATCCTTTAGAAATTTGACAAAGTGAACTAGGTGCTAAACTAGATTAGCCATGAAATCCATTTGAATCGCTTTAAATACGATCTGCAAGACCCAAAACTTGCAGAATCATTGACGCTAGGTTATCCTAAAATCTAGGATCAATCTCATTACCCGGCTGCTCTCGGGAGCACGTCGAAACTTCGTATCAGATCTGGACCGCACGTCGGAAGTCCGAATAACTCGAAGTTAAGGAATTAGAACCGCCTCGTTGGGCTTGACCATCATCTCAAAAATCAGGTCCATCCGATGTCCTACGGCCATTCGTTTCGATTCGGAGCGAGGGTGTGTGAAAAGCACTATTCTTATTCCAAAATAAATATCAGGAATAGTGATCTCAAGCACCTTTAAACGCTTGTGTCGGTCGATAAGCAACCCGACCGTCCGTCGAATCCGACCAAATTACACCCTCGGATTAAGAAAAATTTCAGGAACATTTACATGTACTTAGAATTTCTGATCGTGGCCCACTGACCGTTGAACTGAAAGTGGTCCGCCACGTGCGATCTGGGAATCCGATCGAGTCGAGAACGTAATCCCACATAGATCCATAGGTGGTGAGCTTAAGTTCGACGTTTGGCTCAAGGAGGGCTACCAGAACCTCTCTTTTGAGCTGGAAAAGTGACGAATATCCTATATTAGCAGTAACCCTTGAACCTGAGTCTATTTTGGGAATGTTTTAGGCTATATAAGGGCCTTAGAGCACCCTCTCTCACAGCCATACGAATTTGAGTTTTGGGAGAGAAAAGAGAGAGAAAGTGAGGGAGAAGTGGGAGGATCTTCCTCCTACTGTTGCAAATCACCCCACGGGCTGCACCGCCTCTTTCCAGGCGCTTTCCTGCCGATATCAACTCCGTTTTAAGGTAAGAAACCCTAACCCTAGGTCTGATTTAAGGTAGGATCGTTGTGGGTTATGAAAAAGCTAACCGATTCCGCTCTTTAGGCTAGAAATCTCCCGTATACGGAAGTTATACTACCCTTGCTGATTCGTTGCGTTTCTAAAGGCAAAGGTGAGGAATTTAAGTGTATAAGTTACGGTTTTCAACGCTTTCAATGTCAGATAATGATAGATTCATGATCTGCATGCAATTGCACATGTACAAAGTGCTTTCCGTTTTCTGTTTCGATTAGAATTATAGAATTTGAAATTTCACATACTCTAGGTATTCGTATAAAATACCGTATACGTATTTTTTTTAGAAATGTATTTGACATGTTTATTTGTCGTATGGATATATGACGTATGGATAAAATACTTATTTGGCGAAAGGATTCGCCTAAATACATGTTTACTAATAAACACTATGTATGTAGAAATTGTGATTGTAAGAAGTACCGTATACATGTATATTTTAGCGATGTGTTTGTCATGAGTAATGTGTCGTAAATATATTATGTATGTATAAAATATTTGCTTTAAAAGGAATCGCCGTAATACATGTTTGCTTGTATACACAATGTATGTTGAAAATGCGTATTTTAGAAAATACTGTATACGTATAGATTTTGGAGATGTATTTATCATGATTATTTGCTGTAGTAATATATTATACAAGTATAAAATTCTCACTTGGCTAAAGGATAGCCCTAATACATGTTTTGCTAACATACACCATGTATGTTGTAATAGTGTATTCTAAGTGTTTGTGAAAATGATTGAATAAGTATAGAATTCTCATTCGTACTCGCCATGACTAATTGTCATGGATTCATGATTGTTGTATTGGCGATGCCCCTTTGGCGAAAGGATTTGCCCTACATCACGCCACGGCAAATATACACCATATATGCTAAAATGTGTGGCCCAAGTGTTTGTGGAAATGACTGAATGAATACGGAACTTAGATTCCTGCTTGCCATGGCTATCCGTCATGGGTGTATGCGTGTTATGATTGGGGTAACTCCCTAGTGAAAGGATTTGGTCTTATATCTCTGTGGTCAACATATGTCATGTATGTTGACTCCTGTATTTTAAAGTGTTTGTTGAAATGTCTGAATGAGTAGTAGTTAGTAAATTGTAATGTTTAAGGGTGTTGAGATATGATTCTCAACCTCTTTTAACTATGTGTATGATTTCCTTGGATTGTTGTGTGATTAGGAATTGAACATGTATAAACTCATGCTTGTGTTGTGATTCATAATATGCTCAACTGCTTTATGATTGTAACTATGTAATGCATATGTTTAAATTTATATTTATGTTGTATGATCCGTCATGGGTGATGGGGGAGTGGAGCAACGAGTGCATGCAACAGCCCTGGCAGCCCTAAACGGATAATACCATATTTTGATTGTATGAGTTGAATCCTAATCCATTACTGCTTTATCTATCTGCAATTGATTGTGTTTGGGGCTATGATTATAGTCCAGGCAATCGGTAACGGGATTGAATTCGTGGCTGAGATTCATTTGTCACGTGGGATGTGTTCGACGAACTCGAGTCGTGCGTTGCCTGTCGGCAGTGGTTAGGCCACACGAAGTTGTTTATGCACTTCATTCCGTGCAGCTCAACGGGCGATCGTGCTAGTCGAGCCCGTTAAATAACCCGATCTGCCTTATGCATGTTCACCCTGTTTGGACACTACTGGTTGAACCTAGGGTACCAAACTTACCAGTGAAACCCCTTTTAACCATGGTACCTCGATCCGCTAAGACGCATGAGCCGGGCATGGTGGTATGGGACACCGTGGTCGAGTCCGTTTGTGCCTACGCCGGGTCATGTGCCTCCCCCAACTCGTGAGCCGATTATGGTGGTATGGGACACTATATTCGAGTCATTTGTCGATACTTACTACGGCGAGAGCCGAGTACGATGAGACCCGTGCTCGTGCCGACGGCGACGAGTCCTCCGTAGTATCTTCGAGTATACTCCAAGTGTCTCGTGATTGGCGACGAGTCTTTCACAAGAATCAGAGTATGAGTTGAGCCGAGTACGGTGAGACCCGTACTTGAGTGACGGCTAGTGATTGAGCCAAGTACGGTGAGATATGTACTTGAGTGACGGCCAAGAATTGAGCCGCATACGGTGAGATCCGTATCCGCGCCGACGGGTGACGAGCCCTTTGCGATGCCTTCGCTACGCTTCTCAAACCATAATATCGTATGAGATTAGCTAGGATTGACGACCACTAGAATGGATCATGTTTGGGAATGATACAAGGGAGGTACCTTAGTTTCCCAATACCGCTTTGTTTGAAATGGACTAATAATAACTCGGTAATCATGATCATCATGCACCGCATGTGCTTAGTAGACGATGGCGCACCGAGGAGTTAAGCATTCGCGAACGTAAGATGATGTCGCATGAGGGTGGTTTGGCAAGGGCATACAAAGATCATGTCATTTCATTCTCGCACTTAATAAGAGTAGTTAGAATTGTTTGATTTGTCTTGCTTTATCATTACCGCTTGACCGAATTGATAACATGTTAACCTATGCTTTATTGTTCCACCGAGTTGATCACTCACTCCCACGATACGACTGGTGTTTTTCAACACCCACCAGACTTTGTCCGATTGCGATGGCGGCGCTACTTCCAGGCGGAGCCGACTTCTATGACGACGAGAACGCTTTCTCGTATATCTTTATATCTGGCGGCTTCGTGAGAGCCGTACCTTGATTGTCGGGGCTGGCTGAGGATGTTGACTAGATCATACTACACGACTTGGTATAATTTACTTGTAATTATTTAACCCAGTAACTTTATCACACTCTGAGACTCACCACGATTTTATATATTTTATATATCTATCACAGTGTTCCGCTTGCTAATTTACCGTCTCTGGAGTATGATATTCTGTTTTGGCTTAATCTCACTCATGTTCAATGCACAAATACAGTCAACATTCAATCATCATTCATTTTGTTGCATAAGTGATATTCTGGAACTCGGGAGTTAAGTTTATGCTCGACCTCCGATTTTCAGGGCGTTACATACAGTCAGGCTGAAACTCTTTCCCCTTTCCTTGAAGGAGAAGGCTAACACATGGTTACATTCACTGCGTCCTAGATCCATTGGCACATGGAATGATATGCAGAGGGAATTCATAAAGAAATTTTTTCCATATCATAAAACGATTACCCTTAGAAAAGCAATCATGAATTTCGCCCAAAAGGAGGATGAAACATTCTTCCAATTTGGGAAAGGTTTAAGGATCTTGTTAGTTCATGCCCACAACACGGCTTTGAAATGTGGCATATTACAAATTTTTTCTATGATGGACTGACATCTTCCATGCACCAATTGGTCCAGACAATGTGTAATGGAGAATTCATGAATAAAGATGTCGATGAGGTATGGGATTACCTTGATAGACTTGTTGAAAAAACACAAGTATGGGACAATTACCCAAATTCAAACACCACGTCTAGGCTGACTCAATCTAAGGAGAAAGGTGAATTGTATCTTCTAAAAGAGGATGATGATCTCAATTCTAAAGTAGCTAATCTCATAAAGAAATTCGAGGCCATGGAATCAAGGAAGGACAAGGGTAAGGAAGTTGTTTGAAGTATTTGTGGTTGTAACAGTCACACAACTGAAAATTGTCTAACCATATTTGCCTTTCAAGAGGTACTGACTGAACAATCCAATGCCGTAAATAATTATCAAAGACCTTTCAATAGACCTACCTCTTATACATACAATCCCGGTTGGAGAAATCATCCAAACTTCAGTTGGAGGAATGGACAAACGGCTACTCCTCAAGATTTCTTCAATCAAACTCTAAATCAAGAGAAACCTCAAGAGGATCTGGTTCAAAAACATATTCGAGAACAAGAGCTACTTAATCAAAATTCGGCACAAGCATTCCAGGATATCCATACAGTATTAGGAACGCTTGTGTCGTCTATTCAAAGGATAGAGTCACAATTAACAAGTGGAGGAAAGGGGATGCTTCCTACTCAACGTCTCCCCAATCCCAAGCCGTAATATGAAATAAGTGATCCTAGCTCTTTAAACTAGATGGAACAAGCTAAATCCATCACTACTCTTAGGAGTGGGAAGATCATTGACAAAACCATTCCGGTTAGGGTTGAAAAGACTAAGGACCCGGAAGTGGACAAAGAAGATGGATCTAGCCATGTCCCACCAGAGGTAGAACCGGAGTCTCAAGAGAAGCCAGTTGCTCCATTCCCCTAACGATTGGTTGCACCAAAATCTCTCTCTAACTCTCAGGATATTCTAGAGGTGTTGAAACAGGTGAAGATCAACATCCCGCTACTGGATGCTGTAAAACAAATACCTTCATATGCCAAATTCCTGAAAGACTTATGTACGACCAAAAGACGGCATAATATTCAAAAGAAAATCTTCTTGACTGAGAAAGTGAGTGTCATCCTAAAGCAAGATGCTCCACAGAAATTCAAAGATCCTGGCAACCCAACCATATCATGTGTAATCGGGGACTATTGAATTGAGCATGCACTTCTTGACTTAGGAGCGAGTGTCAATCTGATTCCCTACTCGGTATACAAATAGTTAGGTTTACGTGAATTAAAACCCACCCCAACCACATTACAACTTGCTGATCGCTCTATTCGTATACCAAGAGGAATAATTGAGGATGTGTTGGTCCAGGTCGATAGATTTTACTACCCTGTAGATTTTATCATCCTGGATACCGAACCCATCAGTAACATGAGCACTCAAATTCCTGTCATTCTTGGTCGCCCATTCCTTGCCACTTCAAACGCAATTATCAATTGCAGGAATGGAGTCATGACTATGTCTTTCGGGAATATGACATTGGAGTCAAACATATTTTTCAATATAGGCAGGCAGTTAGAGGATGAGGACGATTTCCACGATATTAACATGATTGACACTTTCGTGGACGATATGACACCTTTGACTTTATCCTCTGACCCTCTAGAGACGCACCTGGCCCACTCCCATAATTTTAATGATGACATGACTAGGGAGACGTGTGTCATACTTGATGCTGCATCGGTATTTGAAGTTAACCGGTAGAGGCCACAATTTGAAGAGTTACCCCAGACCGATGCAATGCCTCTATCGTCTAACCTCAAAGCACTGAAGCTTGGCCTAAAACCTTTACCCTCTAATTTAGAATATGCTTATTTAGGTCAAGAAAAGATAAACCTAGTGGTGATTTCATCCCACCTTGAGAACAATCAAAAGAGTATACTCATTTCTAATCTCGAAGAAGATAAAGGAGCTATTGGACATATCATCACAGATCTCGATATGATGAATGAACTCCTTTCAACTGAATGTTTTGACTCTTTGGATGATTACTTGGCACACTTTGTAGATTCAAACGATCTCATGATACAAGAAATAGTGGATGCCTCGCAAGACAATACCTCGGTGATTGTTACGGACCGAGAGGACCCTTATTCTGAAGCCTGAATGTTTACCATCAAAGGAGGAGGAGCTGAGAATTGAACCAAAGATTGAAACTTCAGAATGTGTGGAGACTACACCACCTACTAAATTTTTTTTTCTGAATTTCACCTACTTGTAGTTTTTGATTCATCATGGTATGCTAACTCTGAAATTTTTTCTACCACAGGAGAATCATATGTACTTTGGACACTTTAAACGATTAAAAGAAAACTTTATGCTGAGGTCCCTCAACTTCTCTAGACATTCACGCTCCAGGACATCCAAGCCTACTGCAAAACGGGCTTTTGGATGATCTTGTTGGAAACCTTCTGAGAAATTTACCGAGATACTGGCCGACGGAAGAACCTGGATGCATGAGTGAGATTTTTCGTGCTTCCACAGTTGAGGATTAGAATTTACTGCTTTCATAGGACTAGGGTAGTTGCTTTGGTCTGACTGAAGACGTTAAACTTAGCACTCCTAGGAGGCAACCCAGCTTTTCATTCCATTTTATTTTTTAAGTTAGTTAGTTCAATGTTTGTGGGTAACATTGCTGCAAACCCTCACAAGACTACAACTCGTCCACTAGGGGCAACCTAGGAGTTTAAAGGCTTGTTGCATACACTAAATGCAATCGAGAGCACCTGCGAAAGTGGTATAGGTAGGATCTTCTTTTTGTGATTTTATTTTTATTAATTTTCTTTTATTGATTTCTCTCTTGTGCTGACTCGCTTCTACGTTGATATTTTTGGGAAAGCCTCTTGATTTTCCGTCCAGGTACTATCTTTCCATCCCTCCTCTTTTATTTTCGTTGTCCCATGTGCATTGCATGCTTATTTCTTTTACATTGAGGATAATGTAGATTTTAGGGTGGGGGTGGGAGATTAGGTTCCTAATCAGTGTTTTCTTGGTCTTGAGCAAAAATTGTGAAAATTTTTAAATTTTTCTAGAATTTCTTGTGAATTCGAAACGATTTTGAGGGATAGTCGTGATTTTAGAATTACAAGATAAGTGTTGTTGGTGATTTATGACTCTTGGATTCAGTTACATAGTGAGTTTGAATTATTAATCCATGATGAGAAGTTTCAAACATTGATTGAACCATGATTTCACAGGTCACATCTCGCTTACACATAAAGGTTTCAGTTTAATATTGAAGGGTTAACTTGGTAATCACTAAGCATGTAAGGAACCAGCTTGGAAATTTGCTCATCATGGTCAATTGAAAGAAAAAAAAAAAAACACACAAATACCTTTAGAAAAGGTTGGGCGAATACTCTTCACCATAGGTTTGCTCCCTATAGGTGTAGATTTGATTCCTCATGGATGACATTGGTATGTGAAAAAAGGTTTGGGTGTACGGTCTTCAATATAGGTTTGCTCCCTATAAGTGAGGATTTGATTCCCCTTCTTGGCGTTACTTTTGATGAAAAAAATCAAAAGCTGGAAGAATGAAAAGATGATCTTTAAGCCAAGTTTTGGTTATCATGAATTCTCTTGTTAGTTACCAATGATGTCATGAAATAACGAATTGAATCTTAATGTTGATAAAACGAGATTACACTATACATTCATGGAACTCAATGTTTAGAATTTTTCTGATTGATGGATTAATACTTTGAACTTGACTATGAAGTTTACTGTGTACTCGAGTCCAGGAGATAGGAATACCCAACATTCATGAATGTTAGAATTCTTGTATCTGGATTATTTTGCAAAATTTACTCGAGTACATAGAAATAATTATCATGTAGTTCTCAACTTACTTTTCGCATACTTTGCTTGGGACTAGCAAGATGCTGGTTGGGGGTTGTGTTGAGGGTCAAATATTGCATATCAGACCCAGTAATTGCTTGGATTTACGAGCATGATACCATTTAATACCCGATTTAACCGTGTTTGTAATGCAGGGTGTATTTGAGAGCATAAACTACAAAAAGGTGCTAAAAGTATGGATTTAACGATCTGAAGACACCAAGGCAAGGGACAAACTCCAGGGGACCAAGATCGACGGAATTACATGGCAGGGATCCGCGAAAATTAAGAAATTGAAGCTCAAGTGGCTTGAAAATCATCCAGAATGCAAGATCACAGGGTTCCCACCATCCGTTCAACTCGAAACTTCATACATGGCCTGAGGACTATAAATTAACCGTACACGTCAAAAATCATCCATTGGATCGTTGTAAAAGTAGCCTAATGAGCAGATCAGCCCCTTAAATCTTGATTTGGGGCCTGCCTGATATTTGGATATATTTAAATTTCATTGTCAACGCTTTAAATTGGATCTGGAAAGGGATGGACGGATCGAATTTCTCACAAACATCTCCGTGGGACCCAAGGATACAGTGCATGTGCACAGTGCACTATTACACCAGGCGTGCACCAAAAATCCGGAAGTCGGTGACCGTCGCAGGAGTCATCGGGGCAGGAGACGGGGCCGTAGTGACCACAGCTATAGGTACAGTCGTGACCACGGCCGTAATTGGAGTCGTAGTCACTACACTCAGGCCTGAGGGACCCTCTCCGCGAGGAGTTGCTTGTCTCCTCCGAACAGTGGTCTTCGTCCGGGAAGCAGGCCTCAATAGTTCCTGTGCTGTCAGGGCCACCCTCCTCTTCCGAGAACCTGACGCTTCAGTCATACCTACAAAAACGACATGTTAGCAACCTAACTGGTTAGTCCCGTTCCGCCGAAATAAATAGAAGAAATATTCACTGAAAGAAGTCGGGAGAGGCGGGGACTTGCATAACCCGGACCAATGAAGATTGGTGGCGGTGATCAGATCCGACCAGGAACGAACCTCCCCTGACCTCGCCTTCGCCTTGGCAACTCGGTTCTTCTGATCCAAATCAAGGACGGGAGGACCTCTAGGGAAATCTGCCAAAAAGTGGAGTAAAAAGTTCAGTTCGACCGATGCAATAGAAGAATGTATGAAGACAAAAGAAGTTAACTGGTCCGACCTGGTTTTGAAAATCGAGTGGGCACACGAGCCGTCAGAGTCCCAACTTCGGATACAGGTGCCTCCCATTCGCCCGCTGCCCAGAACCATTTATTCTTCCATTCTTTATTGGAAGAGGGAAGATTCAAAACCAGTCCCGACCCCTTACTGCTTCGGGTCGCAAAATAATACCATGACTCATTGCCGTCATGCTTGACTAAGTATAAGCTCATCAACTCCCATGGAGTCAGCTCCGGGTTCCCTTCTTGCCGCCGGATGATGAAGGCAGAAATGAGCACCCTCCAAGCATTGGGGGTCAACTGCCCAGGAGCTAGGCCTAGGTGGGCCATCATAGTTCGGATGAAGGGATGCAGGGGAAGTCGGACCCCACTTTATAGTGCATAAAGAAAAATAGCGACTTCTCCCTCAGCAAGAGCGCCAGCGGCTTCGAGTGGCCCAGGGGCCCTTATCCGGATGGAAGATGGAATTTAAAACTCCATGCGGATCCACTCTATTTAAGACTCCAATAGCACGGAACCTCTGGGGACTACCTCCGAGGCCCTCCCACTCGCTGGCATCTCAGTGGCCCCCGTGGTGGCGATTCGGGGGACTCGAGCAGATTTCTTCCTGCCAGCTCCGCGAGCCCGAGCCCTAGTCTCCTTTTGCCTTTGAAGCGGAGGGTATAAGGGCACTGCTTCTAAGGGGCCCTCAGAGACACCTCTCCCATTGTCGGAACTCTTTGACTTGGAGTCATCACCGAAGCCTTGCACGGTCTCCAGGTCGGACGACATCTTAAGCAAGAAGAAAGAAATGCAAAGAAGTGTAAGGGGACTCATCGGACGGTCACCGGGAATCACTTCTGCCGAAAATGCTTAATCGGTCGGAATTGCTCGACCAAAAAACCCTAAATGGCCGGAATCGCCTTCGCCGGAAATCGCCTCTTCCGATGTCAGCTCGAACACAACGCATAAGAGTGAAGGAAAATCTCCGAAGGAGGATTTATATAGACTGCATCAAACCTTTGCATTAATGACCAGCAATGATGGCCGCAGCTGAATCGCAGTAAGTCAGCCTTAGAGCCAACATGACCCTATACCATTGGCTCAGGCACTGTCGGACAATACATTTTTGACATCAAGCGGCGCGATTCGGATAAGCGAAACGACACCCAAATAAAGAAAGGCTCCATCCGAGCCATTACTCCAAGTGTACATGGCGACAAGTTATAGGCGAACAGCAATTCGAAATCTAAACTGTCACCATGCATCCACTGCGCAGGAACTTGTAGGCGGGAAACCCTACAGGCGTAAGGATTTGAAACGCAAGGATTATGACGCGCTCGGAGGAACAAGAAGATGAGGCGATTGATCTTCCGAATGATTACTCTCTGAGCCCTTAGCCGACCTCAAAGAGTAGGGGGCTTCTGTTATGGGAAGATCTGAGCCCCTCAAGATTCCGAAGCCCCTGTAGTATATGATAATTCGATCGTAGGAATAACCGTCCGCTCGGTTCAGACAAAGGTTGACAAAGGCCTATATCTTTGGCCAGTCGGAAACCTTACCTACTGAAAGGTCCGAGCTGACTCCATACTCCGAAGCGGAAGTTGAGGCGGACGTCCCTCGGGCCGAACTAACCTTACCTATTAAAAGGTCCGAGCCGACTCCATACCCCGAGGCGGAGATTGAGTCGGACGTTCCTCGGGCCGAACTTAGAAACTACCATAAGAGGACAAGGCCGATAATGTCGCCCGCAGATGCGCACGATGCGCGTCATATATTACGTGATCCTTGGATTGCGCGCAGTATCTTCATGATCCTAAAATCTCCCTGATTGAGGGAATCGTGCCATGATTAACGGACGCGGATCATCATACAGTCAGGTATAAATACACGAAGACGTCATGGCTACAGGTACGCAATGTCTTGTGCTCTCCCTCTACCTTACAACTTAAGACCCAGATTCCCTTGACCTAACTTAGGCATCGGAGGGTCCCCCGGCTTAGCCAGGGTCTCCTTTGCTCACCCTTTGTGCAGGGCCAGGGTCTATCCGAGGAGTGGAGAGCGATCCAGATTTTGACCTCAACAATCGACACAGTGAAAAAGGGTAGGAAAAGGAGCAAACCTCAATTTGAGAATAGAGAATATACAAACAGAAGAAACCAAGATGGGAGAAAATATTACAAGCAACAACGCTTGGGCTTGGTAGATGACTCAGGACACCGGGGAATAATTGTTTAGTATGCTCGTTTGCATGAGATGAGATCGATGGAGGTACATTTATACCGTCTGTGAACATGCATGACGTTATCAATCAGGTGGCATTGTGAGCATGTTCCTCAAAAATTTCAAAGATAATCCCCGTGATCACATGATTTCGATGAGGATTATTGAGGGAGAGGAGAGAGGGTAGAGAATCAGTTTGAGAATAGAGAATATAGATGAAGAAGAAACTAAGACGGCGAAAATATGACAAATGGCAATGCCTGGGGCTCCGTAGTTGATTCAAGAGAGTGGAGAATAACCCCTAACTATGCTCACTTGCATGAGATGAGAAGACGGAGGCACATGTATTGTCATCAATCAGGGTGCGTTACGAGGATCTCCCTTTTTATTAAAAAAAAAAAAAGTTCAGAAATAATGCTTATGACATGATGTTAATAAGCTGGGTACTTTGGGCCGAGCTGACCCTTGTGCAAGCCAGATGGGAGGGTTTTTTTTTTTCCTAAGACCAAGCAAGCATGCTAGTGAAGTATACAATCCAATAATGTTAAATAAGTAAAGGTATGCTCAAGCTCTTACTATTCCAAGGCCAACATAGGCCAAGTTAGTCATTGGGCGTATAAAACTCATTACCGCATCCAGCCATGGTTGTTTATTCTTAACCTGAATCAGGGTCTGCCCAAAGCAGCTTGGAAGTGACCTGCTGATGGATAAGGAGAGTATTCTACGCATTCTTGCTTTTTCTTTTCTTTATCTTTTTTATTGTTTATTATTTACTTTTTGACTTGACTTGCTTTTAGCCATGTGTTATTGCGTTGCTAGGCTGTAAAGCAAATGCAATAATGGAGCACTAATCATTAATTAAGATAATGAATTCCATTCAATTTCCCTTCCACCTTCCATTTTATTTCCTTGGATTGGGATGTAAAAATTTAGAAATCATTCCTAAATTGGTACGTTGCTCACAACAATCAATTTCTAGCATGCATCCGTGCTGTGGTACTTTACAATAGTAAAGTTTATATGTTACCCAATTCATTTATCTGATGTGCCAGCCCAAGATAAAAGAAGAACTCAAAAATTATGGAATTATATATGAAACTCAGGTGGGCCATAGCACATGAATTAAAAAGCTTTTATGTTCAATTTTAGGGAGTGGCCCGCGTTAGTGTCAAACCAGTTTGTTTTTTAGATCAAGGCAAAACAAAGCGTGATGGACTTGATGGATGGAGCGGATTTCATGCACCGTAAATGGTTTCTCAATGTCAGAGAAAATAAACTAGGTAGATAACTCCTCAAGGTAGGAAAGCTTCTTTATGTTTTTGTTTTTTCCTTTTTACAGGTTAAATATATTTACTCTGGGTTTACATTTCCAGCCATGTGTTACCTCCCGTGTGTCAGAGAAAGTAATCCAGGTAGATACCTACTCACTCGGAAACGGATGGGCTACTCCCCCTGCCACCAGCTCCGTGGTTGGTGGTCGGTGCTTTGTTGGCCCACCATGATGTATGTGTTTCATCCATTCCGTTCATCCATTTTTACATATCATTTTATGGCTTGATTCAAAAACTGAGAGAGATATAAATCTCAGGTGGACCACACCACATGAAAACAATAGTGATTGGATATCCATCATTAAAATCCTCCTAAGGCCCACTATACTGTTTATTTGACATCTAATCTATTGAATAAGTCATACAGTCCCAGATGAAGAGAAAAACCAAATATCAGCTTGATCCAAAACTTTTATGTGCCCCAAAATGTTTTTAATGGTCGACCTTCATTCAAAACTGTTTCCTGTAATGTGGCCCACTTGAGATTTGCATATACCTCATTTTTTGACTCACACTATAAAATCATCTGTAAAAATAGATGGACGGCATGGATGAAACATATACATCATGGTGGGTCCCACATAGCACCGACCAGCAGCCATTGGGTTGATGTCAAGGGGAGTAGCCAATCCGTTCCCTACTCACAAAGCGAATTAAGCTGGTGTGTGTACGTGTCGCTCGAAGAGGAGCGCGTCAGCTCCTCCAGCCGCCCAACACCGTGCGGAGAAAAGCAAAGTTACGTCGGCCCCGCGGTGATGTCTTTACTATATCCACACCGTCCATCCATTTGGTGAGATCATTTTAGTCCATCATCCTAAAAAATGAGTCATATCCAAAGTTCAAGTGGACCACACCACATGTAACAGTGGGGACAATGATTACTACCATTATGGGTGTACACCGATTACAGTATGAGTCCACAATGATCATTTTAGCCCATCATCCTGAAAAAGAGACCGGAGAGCATGATTTTGAAGCCGGGGTGTATACCGATAACAGTATGGGTCTTATCATTGTGTATCATCCCAATATTGGGCTCATATGAGCCCAGACAGTCATATCATTCCTATGGGTGATAGGCATACGTATTAGCAGATGCAGCTAAGTGATTATACGGTAATTTACTACTGGGCGCTCAGTTGGTGGAAGTTGGGCCAAGGTTCACTGATTTCTTGGTTGATTGGCCTTTCTTTGACTTATTTATTGGTTGATTAGGGTTTTTTTATTTTTTTATTTTATTTTTTTAATTAATTAATTTATTTATTTTTAATTTTTACTTGGTAGTACAAATGACAATTAAAGGTGAGACCATGGGATAGAGCGTCTATTCCATTTTTCTTTTTTTTTTTTTTAAGAGAGAGATGGGCAATCAAAAGTGGGACCACTTGATAGAGTGTCTAAATCAAAGATGGCATTTGTTGTAGTGTAGTCAATATGGACCGGCTAATAAGTCATTTCCTAGCCAGATTTGAGACTACCGATGTCTGAAAGGAAAGCCTCACCAAAGGGAATTGGAGAGAAGGACCACTCATTTCCATATGCAATGATTGGATGGTAGGGTCACCGAAAACAAGTGACCTTTTGGCAAGGATTGGCAATCATGAGTGAATCCCATGTGATGCATAGTCTACATCCATGAACAGACTATTTGTAGTATGATTAACATGCACCGTTCATTTCTTAGGCATAGGCATTGATTGTAAGATTAGGATCATCCAACCAAGGTGAGCTTTTGAAGAGGGATGGGGAATCAACCATTGGAGACAACACAATGGATGGTCTAGAGCAATTATCAGGCCATTTGTATCATGATCAATAAGGACTATCCATTTCACTAGGATTGAAAGGATGAATAGGATCATCTAGCAAATTTGAGGGGATGAGCAATCAAGCAAGGGACCCCAATGATGAATGGTTAAAATCAATGATCCAACCATTACAAGCATGATAGATATGGGCCATCTAATTGCCCGGACAATTGAAATCATCAGCAATTGTGATTTTTATAATGATCATCAGTCAACGGTGGACCCACATTACAAATGGTATAGATCAATTATCAAGTTGTTTGTAGTATGATCAAATTGATTGTCCATTTTCCTAACTATTGAGGATCATATAGATAAGGTGATTTTCAAATTGATTAGAATGATATTTTTTGTTTTCCTTTCTTTGCAATGAGAATCACCTTTTGAATGTGTAGGATGTCATATAAACATTACAGTGAGCCATAGAAAGGTTTCAACGGTGGGCATTTCCATCCCTTCTATTCCATGTGTTTGTTCACACATGAGGTTTGGATCTACCTCATTTTGGGTTGACGTCCGGGCATGAGCAGGCGAAATTGATGGCCCAGGGGCCAAGTTAAACCAGATTAGTTAATGGGTGTACAAAATAATTACTCATCCAGCCATGGGCCATGAAACTTGGCCCAAAACTGGCCCAAAGCCTAACCAGGCAAACCCAGCCCAAAGCATCTTCAAAGCAACCCTACTCGTGGATATGTGCCATATTTCTAGACAATCTTGCTTTATGTGAGAGTTGGGTCGGGAACACCTATTTATTTACCATGTCGTATATGTAAAATCCATGATCCATTGGGTAAGAATCATTATTTGCCCGTACATAATAAAATAATCCTAGTTAAAAACTAATATGTGCCTCACCAATTGGGAATAATGTAAAATTGCTACCAAAACTACTAAATTCATACAGTGTGGCTCGCCAGAGTTTTTTTTTTTTTTTTTTTTTTTTTTATCAGGTTGTTCTTTTTATTTTCTTTTCATCATGGTTATTAACAATAGATTAACCGGTTTGATGAAAGATACACACCATGGTTGCCCTACACACAAACCTATGGTTGGCATCATGGTTCCATGTGGTGACCTATATGAGCTGTGGATGTAGCCGATAGTTCGTCTCAGGGCCTTAAATCTAAGATACAACCTCATACACCAAGTGAAGTTTTCACGTACCACAGGGTAGACCCAATATACTTGACTGCCTAAAACATGAGTTGCATAGGATTCCCGTCCTTGCTTTACTGACGAGGCCTAAGTTGTGTGGGGCCCACTGTAAATATGTGTTCTATCCACACCGTCCATCTATTTTGCCGATACAATGAAGGAGATCAAAGGCTTAACTGGACCACATGACATGAAAGTGGAGATTAAATGCCTACCATTAAAAACATTTTAGCGACCACAAACAAGTTTTGGATAAAATGAGATCCTTGTTTTTCCTTCATCATGTGCCACCTTATGAGCAGGTTATTGACAAATAAACACCACGGTGGGGCCATGTAGGTTTCAACAATGGGTGTAAAGCATACCACCCTCGGAGATTGGTCCATGTCGTAACATCACAATGGATGAACGACCATCAGAGCTTCGGCCATATCGTGATCGAGGCATATTCCCCGGACATTCGCTGCAGGCAATCTGCGTCCACAGAGGTGGTCGTACATTGCTTCGCTGTAAAGCAACTCAATAATGTACCTGCCCACCCTTCATGACAGAGCAACTCAATAATGTAGCTGGCCATCCTGCCGTACATTGCTAGGCTGTAAAGTAATTCAAAAAACGAAAGCGTACTGCGGACAAATATGTACTCGATCGGAGATGGAAATGATCCGGGCGGTGAAACTTTAAAATAGTCATATCTCACGAGTCAAATTGAGCTTTTTCAAAGTATCATGTATGATCCCACGTAAGAGAAACTGGTTTAGCCAGCTAAGGCCGAATTACCCCGTTGAATTTGCAACATTCCATCTAATTAACAGTTAAAAATTTATTAAAATTCATTTTATTTTCATTCTTACTATAAATAGTAATTTTTAATTCTATTATGGCTTTTGATCCTTTTAACTCGTAATCGTGGCAGTCATGCCCAACGTGAAAAAGATTTAGAAAAATTAGGAGAACAACGTGATTTAATCCAAATTCGACACTAACTATTTTAAGTCGGAACCATGAAGTCGGGTAGGAATCATGATCACCTACTATTTACAGTAAGTCACATTTTTAAGGAATTTGAGTTGGAGTTTAAATCTAAAACTTTGCCCTATGTTTGAACTCATTATTTAAAGATTGTAATTTTTTTATTTTTTATTTATCATCAATCAATTTATTTTCGAATTTATTAGAAATTATTTCTATTTTATCTCTTGTGAATTCGAGGAAATTCTGTAAAGAATCAAGAGAGCTCCGTGGATTCGGAGTAGTTATCCCTGAGGAAGATGATAATCGACCTCATCAGGTCCTTTCCTGCATCAATTAGTATTAGAGGGAGGACTCCTCTCGGGCTGATGGCAAGTAACGACGGAATGAACCAAAATCCTATAGACGATTATATATGGATTCATTATCCATTTGGAAGAATGGATGCTTTCCATTGAGAGAGTCAGTTGACCATGCAAGAAATGCAAAAAACTCTCGACTGCATTGTGGATGCGCTAATTATGTCCCGAGTCCAAGATGATACTTAGACGCTCGTGATCGCTGTACTTCAAAACCCTGATTTTGGAAGAGCGCTTTCAGAGGTGAATCCTAGAGCTACTCCGTATAAGTCGAGCTCCAGCGACGAGGACATCAATGACGTCGTTGCCCGACGATCAATTCATGAAGACGATCGACTAGATCGTGTTGAAAAAGACTATCGAGGTAAGGTCGAACTAACTGTTTTTAATAGTTTATAGCATATAAAAGACTTCCTCAATTGGTTAGTCGAAGTAAATTGATATTTTGATTACATAGACGTGCTAGAACATAAGAAAGTATGTTCAAATTAAAATCCGTGCTTTTGCATGGTGGGAGAAATTACAACTCATGTACCCGACAGAACATGGCGCCCATCCGATCATGGCCAGGATGAGACGTCTTCTTTGATCATGATTCCTCCACAGTAATTACAAGCATGTATTGTCCCGGCAATACCAAAATCGTCGATAGGGGAATCAAACTGTCACAGTTTATATCGAAGAATTCCAGCGGTGGGCAATGCGAAATGACTTGTCGGAGACCGAATCACATAAGGTAGCACAGTTCATTTGCGATTTACGATCGACAATTTTGGACCGAGTTCAGATGCACCTAGTAGGGACCGTTGATGAAGTGGTTCAGTTGGCAGGTAAGGCGAAAATGCATCATACAAGGGTCTCTACTCGGCCTTATCCTTCGACTCGACCCCCATGATGGGTCCCACACAGGATTCAACATTAGTAAAAGGAAAGGAACCAATAGGAGGACGTCATCAACTTCCTACAACTGCAAATCGTGACACGGGGAGCGGTCCATCTAAGCCTCAATGTCGACATCCACAACAGCAAATCTGAGTAGGATTCTAAATCCTTATGGTCACCCAAGGCCGAACAATTATTACCATTGTAGCTAACTGGGCCACTTATCAAACACCTACCATCAAATTCGTATCCAACCCGATTATGAATAAAGTGTTGAAGTCATTCATTGGCCGGTTTGTGGTACTATATTTTGATGACATCCTGATATATAGCCAGGGTAAGACGGAGCACATGGAATATCTCAGGCAGGTGTTAAAGGTCTTAATAGTTAATAAGGTGTACCTCAACTTGAAAAGGCGTAGATTTTTTAATGGACAACCTGTTGTTCTTAGGATTTGTTGTGACGTCCACGGTCATCCATGTGGATGATGAAAATGTGCGAGCCATAAGGGAATGACCGATCCTGATGAACATTCATGAAATGAGGAATTTTCATGGGTTGACGACCTTCTATTGTCGATTCGTGTATAATTTCAACATTATAATCATACCTATTATAGATTGCATGAAAAAATGTCAGTTTCATTAGACTAATGAGGCTAACAAGAACTTTGCTGAAATCAAACATCGATTATCCACAACACCGATCTTGGTTCTTCTCAATTTCGACAAGCTATTTGAGGTTGAGTATGACGCCTCATATGTTGAAATTGGAGGAGTCTTATCACAAGAAGGCAAGCCGGTAGCGTTTTATAACGAGAAGCTCTATAAAGCCCAAAAAAAGTGGTCGACATATGAGCTTGAGCTGTATGTAGTTGTTCAAGCATTGCGACATTGGTGACATTATGTGAATCAAAGAGAGTTTGTTCTCTAAATTGATCATCAAACATTAAAGTTTATTAATAGTCAGTATAACATGAATCGTGTGCATGATAGATGGGTTGCATTTTTAAAGGAATTCACGTTCGTTCTGAAGCACAAGTCAGGGCAATAAAACAAGGTGTCCGATGCACTTAGCCGTCGTGCATCACTACTTGTTACAATGAGCAATGAGGTGGTCAGTTTCGACTGTCTTATGGTGATGTATGTCTAAGGCGATGACTTTAAGGATGCATGAATGATACGCTAAGAGGGTCGTCCTAGTAACATACATATGTAAGACAATTTTCTCTTCAAAGGTAATCAATTGCACATCCCCCAAAGTTCTCTGAGAGAGTAAATTATTCGAGAGGTACATGAAGGTGGCCTTGGTGGACAACTTGGGAAAGGTGAGATGCAAGCTCTTATTGAGGAGTAGTATTACTGACTATAATTGGTATATGACGTGGGTAAAGCAGTGCAACGTTGTCATGTTTGTTAGACCTCCAAAGTCATGTCTCAGAATACATGCCTCTACACCCAGTTGCCTATGCTTGACTGCCCTTGGGAGGACTTATCTATGAATTTTATGCTTGGTCTCCCACAAACACATTGCAGTATAGATTCAATGTTCATGGTGGTAGATCATTTCTAAAAGATGGCACACTTTAACACATTTAAGATGACCCTCGATACAACACATGTGGCAAACATATTCTTCAGAGAGTCGTACAACTACATAGGATTCACAAGACCATTACTTCTAACCGTGAAACGAAGTTCATTAGCCACTTCTAGTGGACTTTATGGAATAAGTTCGGTAGGTAACTTCAATTCAGAAGTGCCTACCACCTACATACCGATGGGCAAACTGAAGTTGTGAATTGCATGTTGGGAAACCTCCTTCGGTGTATTTCAGGTGACAAACTGAAGAAGCGAGATTTGACATTGTCTCAAGCGGAGTTTGCATTCAATAACATGGTGAACTGCTCGACACGGAAGTCCCCGTTCCAGATTGTTTATGGTCAAGTGTTCCGCCATATACTTGACTTGGTCCCTCTGTCCAAGCTCCTGGTCATGAGCATTGCAGCAGAACATATGGTAGACTAAATCATTGGCATTCATGTGGATGTGCAAGCCAAGTTAAATGACTCGAACAACAAGTACAAGGAGCAAGTCAACAAGCATCGGTGACAAAAGGTGTTCAAGGTGGGAGATTATATTATGATCCATCTACGTAAGATTTCCTATCGGGACCTACAACAAGTTGAAGAATAAGAACATTGGACCGGTACCGATCATCCAAAAGATTAATGACAATACTTACATTGTTGATCTTCTGGACATGGAGATTCATGTACTTTCAACAATATTGCGGACCTAACTGAGTATTATGATCCGAAGCTGGACGAGCACTCGAGGTCGAGTTCTTTTGAAGTAGAGGGGGCTGATGTAGATTGGGTCATGAACACTTTCTTGGCAAAGATGGACCAGAGAAGGCCCGATCGGAGTAAAAAATGATCATTACTGTCAGAACCTTAAAGCAATTATATCTCGCAAACAGGAATGAGTTTTTCGACTAATCATGTATGATTTTGGGGTAGGAGAAGCTACTATAGCCAACCAACATGCTATGCCTGGTTTCCCATGCCAGATTTGAGAGATTCCATCAGATCGTCCGTTAAAAGTTCATTTTATTTTTGTTTTTACTATAAATAGTAAGCTTAATTCGATCATATCTTTTGATTCTTTGAGTTGTACGAGTTGTTCCTAACATGAAAAGGGCTTAGAAAAATTAGGAGAATAATGTCGTTAGGCCAAATTGGACACTTATTATTTTTAGCCAAAAACCATGAAGTCTAGTAGGAATAATGATCGTTTATAAATAGTAAGTTTACTATTTATAGTAAGTCATGTTTTTAGGGAGTTTAAGGAGTTTGAGTCTACAAATTCATCATAGGTTTGAGATCATTATTTAAAGGATTGTAAATTCATTTTTTAAAATCATCAGTCAATTTATTTTTGAATTTATTAGAATTTATTTCTATTTTATTTCTCGTGGATTTGAGGAAACTCTCTAAAGAATCCAGAGAGCTCCGTGGATTCGGAGTAGTTATCCCTGAGGAAGAAGGTGATCGATCTCATCACGACCTTCCCTGCATCACCATCGAATGGTTAGAATCATCTAGTCAAAGGTTTATGGAGATTTATGTTTAATCAAAAGTTCGCATACATTATGGATGGTCTAGAGCAATGATTAGATTTATTATTTTGATCAATCTGGACCATTCATTATCTTAGATATTAAACAAATGGTTAGCATCACCTAGTTAAAATGATTTTTAACATACATTTTCAATTGACGATTAACTGTTTTTTAGTATAATCATTTTGGATTGTCCATTTTCCTATCCATTGATTGAGTTCAAGGAGGGATGTACATATGGGACCTAAAAATAGTCAAGATTTACGGATACAACTTTCAATAATTAACTTGGAGAATTCATTTTTTTGGTCGTCTAATGGTTAAAATTATTCAAAGTGTCTTTGTATTATGGTTCAACAAAGGCTCGCCTACATCTTAGACCCTTAGGATCAATGGTTAGATTTATTATTTTAATTAATACATATCAATCATTTTTTTGGCCATTGATTGAATGGTTACATCAACTAGTTAAAGTGGTTCATGAGAGTTATAATCAAACATTTTCTAGTATAATATATATATATTTTTTTTATCTATTTTCACATACATTGATCGAATGGTTGGAATCACCTTAACTATTAATTTAAGGGCTACCATCAATCAATGGTAGAGTACGCATGATAGATCACCTATACCAATGATCCAAAGTATACATTGGATCATGTTATATGGATAAAATTAGCTAACCCAATGTATGAGGCACATGGTCGTAAGAGCATCCGAGCAGGTTCTTTGAAATACCTAAGGGTGAAGGAAGATAAGCCGAGCAGTGAAATTCGGTGACCGATCTAAAGTACTTGAATCAATTTGAAGATAAGATTTGTTAGAAAAACCACATATCTCGGTTATAAGCATCAATCTTGTAGGCAGACTTGCCGACCTTGACCTTAAATACCGGTCTCACCATGTCGGATGCCAACCTCGGCCTTGGGCGACAATCTTGACTATTTACCTTGAGCTCGACCTCAACCTCAGATACCGACCTCGTCATCGAGGAACGACTTCAACATTCGACAACCTCGACTTCAGAACGTAAATACCCAGAAAGAATCATGTATCGTATATGAGTGAGGTTTCCCTATAAAGTTTCAGTCGAAGATCACGCCAATCAAGGCGTAATCAGAGAAATATCCGAGGACATATTCTAATTCTAATACGGGTCCCTCCAGCGTATCTTACCGATATACACAGATATGAGAATTGTTGAAGAACACCTATAGATCTACTCTCCTCTTAAAAAAAAAAAGATACAACTATCCCGATTTTACTATGCCTACTATGAGTCTATACGGCTGACTTAGCCATTGGAGGGTCCCGAGTCACAACCGGCTCCTCCAGTGTCCCCTGTTCTCTATTAATTTCCAGGTTATTAGTAGCTTACTGGAGGTGGAATAGGGTCAATCAAATTTGAACAACAACAGATCATCCATTCTTTTTACCATAGAGATCGATAGTTAGAATCACCTTATCAAAAGGATTCTTCAATCCATTTTATTGGTGATTGATTGGATGGTTCGAATGAATCTTCCGAACCCAAAATATCGCGAACATCTAATGCCACTTCTCAAAGAAAATGACAAATTGAATTGCAAGTTATATTGTACCTGTGGAACACACACCGTGACCAAGTTGCAATTTCAGGATGCGCTAGCTAAATAAACAAAGTGTAGTTTGTAATTAACGTTCAATTGCAAAGTCATAAAATGATGTTTGAAACCTAAATAAGATTTAGTAAAATTGTTCATCCCAAGACTTCAAAATAAAAATAAAACATAAAATAAATAAATAAAATAAAATAGAAAGAGAACAAAGACAGAGAAGGGCAAAAAGGTAGAGAAAGGAGCATACCTCAATTTGAGAATAGAGAATACAGATTAATAAGAAACCAGGACTCCAAAATGGGAGGAAAATATTACAAGCAGCAACGCCTGGGCTTGATAGTTGATTCAAGAGAGTGAGGAATAACTGCTTACTGCACTCGCTTGCATGAGATGAGATAGACCGGAGTATATGTACTGTCTGTGACTCATATATACTGTCATCAATTAAGGTGCATTATGAGTATATCGCTTAAAAAATTCAGAGATAATCCTCATGAGAAAATGTTGATGAGGATTATCAACAGAGAGAGAGTATAGAAAGGAGCAAACCTAAGGTTGAGATTTGAGAATAGAGAATACAGATAAAGAAGAAACTAAGATGGGAGAAAATATTACAAGCAACAGTGCTTGGGCCTGGTAGATGAGTCAGGAGAGTGGGGAATAACCGATTAGTATGCTCGTTTGCATGAGATGAGATCGATGGAGGTACATGTACCGTCTGCGACACATGCATATGTACTGTTATCAAGTAGGTAGCATTTTGAGCATGTCCCTTAAAAAATTCAAAGATGATCCTCATGACATGATGTCGATAAGGATTATTGACGGAGAGGAGAGAAGGTAGAGGAGCATACCTGAATTTGAGAATAGAGAATATAGATGAAGAAGGAACCAAGACCCGATAAAATAATAGAAATAGCAATGTCTGGGCTTGATTGTTGATTCAAGAGAACGGGGAATAACCCTTTACTGCACTCGCTTGCATGAGAGGAGAAGATACAATCCAATAATGTTAAATAAGTCAAGGTGAGCTCAACCTGATGCTATTCCAAGGCCAAGAAAGGCAAAGTTAATTAGTCATTGAACGTACAAAACTGGTTACCGCATCCAGCCAGCCATGGTTGTTTATGCTTAACCCGAATCAGGCTCTGCCCAAAGCAGGAAGTGTCCTGCTCATGGGACGAGGAGAGTACTCCGTGCACTCTTGCTTTTTTTTTTTTCTTTATCTTTTTATTGTTTATTATTTACTTTTTGGACTTCACTTGCTTTTAGCCATGTGTTATTGCGTTGCTCGGCTGTAAAGCAAATGCAATAATGGAGCAGCAATCATTGAGATCATGAATTCTATTCAATTTTTCTTCAGCCTTCTATTTCGTTTGCTTGGATTGGCACGTAAAATTCTAGAAATCATACCTGCATTGTTATATGTTGCTCACAACAATCAATTTTGTACGCATGCATCAATGCCAGGGTATTTTACAACAGTAATGCTTATATGTCACCCAATCCATTCATCTGATGTGCCTTGTCCAGATAAAACAAGTCTCAGGTGGGCCATAGCACATGAATTAAGAGGCTTTCTGATCAATTTTATGGAGTGGCCCACGTTAGTGTTAAACCAGCTTGTTTTTTTTTTTTTTCAAGGCAAAACAAAGGTTACTTGATGGATGGAGTGGATTTCATGCACCCTAAATCATTTCTCTATGTTAGAGAAAGTAAACTAGGTACATAGGTACTACTCAAGGCAAGGAAGCTTTTCTTCTTCTTTTTTTTCCTTCGTTTTTTTTCCCCTTTCACAGATACAACATATTTACTTTGGGTCTACACTTCCAGCCATGTGTTACCACCCATGAGGGAAAACCCTTTTCATTTTCGTAAGGGAAAACCCTTCCCTATCCAAAAAGGCCCTAAGACATAAGAGAAAGGACCCAAAACACATGCAATGCGCCATCACGTGTTATTCTCAATTCTAGCCCTGACCTGATACTAAGCTACATGGACAACTTACATGGGCAAAAACAATAGGAAACAATGGAGATGAGCTGCAAACCATAGGCTTATTTATATAGCTAGCCACTGCATTGTATCTTTCCTCAATCTGTTTATTAGGTGAAACTCACCATGATTGAGAGAAGCTACAAAAATCAGCCTGATCTGAAAATCAGGCAAGCCACAACATATGATTGAGGTTGTAGCCTGTAGGAGTAATTTTACAATATTCTCATTGATGTCGCCCACTTTTATGTTCCCTCACACTAATCTATTGTATGTACACTGCACACAATGTTTCCAATCCAACAATCTACAGCGAGCTTTAACATTTCTTTACTGTCTTTCAGTGATTGCTGCTGAACTTTTGCTCTGATTTACAGCCCAGCAATGCACAACCACACATCAAAAGTCACCGTAACTTTTTGGCTCCTCGTTTGTGAAAGTGGATGTAACTCAACTCAAGGAAGATGATTCACGCGTCAGGAGTCACACCATCCATCTTCATGTCTTCGGATCACTTACATACACGGGGTATATGTTTATGATGATCCAGTCAACCAGCCTAGATGTTAGGCACAAGCCTATTTGAAGTCTTGTTTGTGGCTAGGAAGAGCCCAGCCCTATTGACAGCCCTCGTTACAAAATTAATCTTAATTTTTTTTATTTTTATTTTTTTTCTAAGTAAATGGTAAAGGTGAGCCTGACTTGCTTTGGTAAAACTTGTCAAGCTGATTTGAACTCCCTCAATCAAAGCAAATGGGGAGGGTGAAAATCAATCCCAGAAATTCACATAAGACGGATAAGGGGACGCGGTTTAGCTGTGACCCTATCACTAGCCAGCTAGCTTGTTTCAAAGCTTTGCAGGTGCGCGCCACTCTGATGTGTGTTTTATACACACTCTCCTAAGGGATTCACCTATATGGGTCTCCTAAAGGATTTAGACAAAGATATACCTATCGTGGTTGGGTCTAAACTCTAAAAAATGGTGGAGTTTAAGCACATCTTAAATGTGAAGGTTGGAATTCTCATTAGAGTATTATTATTAGGGCCTATTTGATTTTCCATTTACAGAGGTAATTCCCGGTAAATTGGTAATAATTATTTACCTCTCGTTTTTACCGGTTGGATTTCCAAGGTGATTTGACCGCACCTTTCATTTATAGCCCTCTTTACGTCCCCCGATGAGAAAAAAGTTAAATCGTGGGGCCCACCTTGATGTTTTGTGTATTATCCACACCGTCTATCCCTTTAGCCAACTCATTTTGAGGGCATGAGCCAAAAAAGAGGCGGAAAGTTCAAGTGGACCACACATTTACCATAAACATTGGGAATTGAACTCCTACCATTGAAAGCATCTTGAAGACCCCCTCGGTGGAAGTTTTGGATCAAACTGATATTTTTGTTTCCACTTTATCGATGACTGTGTGACCTTATTAACGGGTTGGATGACAAATAAACATCACTTGTCCCATATCAAGTGCATGAGGACAATTACTAGGGAGAAAACAACTTTCAACCATTAACATTTTAATGATCATTGTTTCCTAAGGTGTGGTCCACTGAGATTTTGATTTTACTCATTTTTGCTCATGCCTTAAAATGTATTTTTTCCTCGCTAAATGGAATAACTCGAACCATGGACAATAGTGGATGGATGGTTTGGATAACTCATATATATCATGGTGGGGCTCACATATTTAAATCAGTAATAACAACGTTTGTAAGGCCCGATTTTCAAAACGTAATTACAGTGACTTTCAAACAGGTGTAAGTAAGTAATAAAAAGGTAATTCCATGTATTTACCAGTGTAAATAGAAAATCAAACAAGCCCTTATTTTTTTAAGTGATTTAGAACTCATTTGGTTTAGAGGCTTGGGATGAATGATATAATTATGGAATCATCTAAGCTTCTATTGTACCAAAAACTCATCAAAATGCCCAAAGAATGGATCTTCTAAATAAAGGAATCGAGTTACAATGTTCATAAAACGGATAGAAATTACTAGTAATTGGTCGCACCGAATTAAGGTTTGGTCGCACCAAATTAGGCAAAGAAGCACTGGACAAACTTGGGCTCTTTCGGTTATACCGAACGTGGTCTTTAGTCGCACCAAACATGGTCTTCAGTGGAACTGAATGTAACATTCAGTTGTAGCCAAATTATCTAATATACTGCCACAAATCTAGGGTTAGTCACATTTTCTCTTTGCCTTCTTAATTTATATTGCATCATGTTACCTGATTTTAGTGATTGCTCGTAACTCATTTATAGGAAACACTGGCAATAGTCTAAGGATGATCAATTAAGGCTCATATGACTTAAGAAATAATTAATAAAATGTTTATCTACTAGGGTTAACATTATCTGGATGTTTAGGTTATTTAAAGTAAATGGTTAAGGTTACCAATGCACCTCACATACCTATTTTTTACTCCTTAATGCTCTGCCTCCACTTATCTTCGATCTTCAACTTCCAAGGGTTCAATCGACCGCATAACACATGAAGTCATGTGACTGACAAATAAAGTGCACGAATCAATGCAATAATAATTCCTTCATCACAAGTTCACATGAGCTATGGTCCAATTCGTTCAAGTTCGTACTTGACTCGTTCGAATCCATGTGGACTTGGTTCTGTACAATCAAGCCTAAAATATTAGTCATGGTGATCGAGATTCACATGCCGCACTCGGCGTAGAACAGCACCCAATGTGAGAGATGACTTGGGCATGGCGGTGAACCAACCGTTTGGAAGCGGATTGGTTGGTGTACCACACACCACCAAATTGGTTGATGTGTTGATGTCACTAAGTTTTGTGGGTCCCACCCTTAGGTATGTGTTATATCCAAACCATCCATCCGTCCATTTGGCAAGCTCGTTGTAAAATAAGACAGATCCAAAGATGAAGTGGACCACACTGCAAAAAGCAGTGGAGGATTGAACATCTACCATTGAAAGCCTTTTGGGGTTAGAGAAGTTTTGAATCAATATGATGTTTGTTGTTCCTCTTCATTTATGTTTATGTAACCTTATGAACCAATTGAATGGAAAATAAACATTACGGTAGGCCCTACAAATATTTTATAGGTGAAAATCATTTTCCCATTACTATTTGTGGTGTTGTACACTTACACTTTGGATATGACTCATTTTTTAGATCATGCTCTAAAATAATCTCTCCAAATGGTGAAGAGTGTGGATATAATAAATACATCATCATGGCCCTGTATAACTTTGATATCCTTTGAATCGGTTCATACAGCTCGCAGCTTGAGGAGTGTTACCGCTCGTCTTCCCACGACACATACACACCAGCTAAGTCGGTGGTGTGTGGTACAATAGCCAAACTGATTCCCAAGCATTTTGGCCCCGTAAATGTCAAATGCACCACATAATTCTTGGACAAATGCGGATTTCCTGTGCAAGGACGCTGGGTGGAACTTCCCAGGAAAGTCTTTTGTGGAAAATCGGGTTCGATCCAGTGCACAATTTTCGGGAGCGGAGTAGGTTCGGCCCGGCCTCACCGAAGACCATGCAGCCATTATGGGCCCAACTTGATGTATGTATTTCTGTATCCACGTCGCCCATACATTTTTTCACGACATTTTATGGCATGAACCTAGAAAATGAAGCAAATCTGAATGAGGTGGACCATACAATAGGAAAAAGTACTGATTGAACGATCCACCATTAAAAAGTCCCTAGGGTCCACCTTAATGTTTCTGTACGTTTTATTTGACGTCCAACTTGTTGCTAAGGTCATATAAACCTGGATTAAGGGAAAAAGCAAATATCAGCTTCATCTAAAGCTTTTTTGGCCAATAATAAGTTTTTAAATCACCGTTGTTTTTCAATGTATTGTCCACCTGAGACGTTTATCTACTTTATTTTTCTCTCATTCCCTGACATAATATGAAAAAACCGATGGACGAAATGGATATAGAATACCTGCGTGCATCGTGGTAGGTCCCACAGTTGAGACAGCACCGTCATGGAATAGTCCGGGGCCGCACCTAATCCGCTCCCAGTCTTTTCGAGTTGAATGGGAATGGCCATGACTTGAGGGGAGAGGGGACACGTCCTGCATTTCTTAGCTGTAAAGGAGCGCAATAATGCAATAAGGACGCCAATAATGCAATAAAAAGCAATAGAAGATGCCACATGTACGAACTGTAAGGGACTCAATTATCATTTTTAAGATGGTAAAGGACCGTAGGTTCTACCATGTTGCATACGTAAAATCTATTCCATCCATCTGATGAGAAATGTTATTTTCACCACAGATGCAAAAGTAAGCTTAATTCAAAACTCATATGAGCCACAGTAACGGGACCAATGTAAAACTACTTCCAAGACCACTAATTTCAAACGGTGGGGCGTGCATGAGTTTTTAATCAGGCTGGGCTCTTTGTATTTATCTTTGTCCCGGTGTGTTACACCTGATTAACTTGTTTGGCGAAGGTATACACCATACTGGCCCCACTCTCGAACTTATGTTCAGCATCTCATCATGTGTCCCACCTAAGTTGTAGATCAAGTTGATTTTTTTACTTCAGCACTTCTCATCAAAGATAAACCCTACTGAAAGGATTGGATTTTACATAAACAATATAGTAGGCCTTACAGACTTACCCATTCTAGGCACCGCCTAACATAAGTGTTGTAGAAGATTAGGGTCCAACTGAAAGCACCGTTAAGTGGATGCGGCTTCGGTGGATCCCTGAATGTGGGGCCTACTTTGATATATGTGCCTTACATCCACGCTGTCCATACGTTTTAAAAGATCATTTTAAAACACGTCCCTAAAAATGAAGCAGATCCAAATCTCAGTTGGACCACATTACAAGAAGCAATGATGATTCACCATTAAAAACTTCTTGTAGGCCACAATGTATTGGGTCAAGCTGATATTTGTATGGTCTTTTCATCCATGTCTTTGTGACCTTATCAACAAGTTGGATCTGTTTCCTGTAGTATGGTCCACCTGAGATTTGGATTTGCTAATTTTTTTGATCATGCCCTACACTAATGACGGTGTGGATATAAGGCACATGCATCAAGGTGGGCCCTACAGTCAGGGATCCACACGCCTAGCCATTAAGTAAGATGACGACACACATGTAGAAAGATGATTTGCCTTGAAAATCCGTAACCATCAAATGCCCTCTCTCGGTCCATCTAGTTTCTGTTTGTAATCCACCAATTAAAGGATGGTATTGTCCAAATCAGTGTGATTTACAGTATGGTGTACTGTTAATTTGATCCGCAAAATGAACAGTTTCTGTGTAGTACATATATAGCATGTGTGCACCTGACACACCTGCCTCACTTCTTCTTCTTCTTTTTTTTTTTTTTTTAATTTCATTGGACCATGTCATTGTTACATAGGGTTTATGGCAAACGGATCACAAACAATTTGAATAAGATTGGAGATGGGTTTTCGTAGGTCCATAGCTTTTGATACGATTTAACACAACTTGAAATTTGAAGTTATTATATTCGTCATATGTTATCTCATTATATGGAATTAGATAGCGTATTCAGTTTTCGAAGAATTACAGGCGGTTAAGTTTTTTAAGTTAAGATTTGAATGTATAGTAATTTGGATATCCAACTTTCATGGTTAAACATCCTCAAATGAAAAAATAAAATTTTTTTTAAGGAGGAACCAACAATCAATGGTAGCTCCTGTTGTTGCTCAAATCCGATCGATTATGTTCCACCTCCTACGAGCCGTTAAGTACCTCTAAATTAATAGAGAACAAGGAGACACTGAAAGTGCCGGTTATGGCCTTGGACCCTTCGATGCCTAAGTTAGGTGTATGGACTCATAATAGGCGTAATAGAATTGGGATAGTTGTGTGTACCTTCCTTTTGAAGATGATGATGTATTTACAGGTGCTCTTAGGCGACTTCCATATCCGAGTAGATATTTAAGATATGCTAGAGGGACCAAATTGAAGTCGGAATATGTTCTCAAGTATTTCTCTGATTATGTCTTGATTGGCGTGAACTTTGGATGAGATCTCACTGAGCAGTCCTGCTCATATATGGTGCGAGATTCTCTGTGGATGTTTCTGTTCCAAGCCTGAGATTAGCATCTGAGGTCAAGGTCAACTTTCGACCTTAAGGTCGGCATTCAATGTTGATATCGTTGTCCGAGGTTGAGGTTGGTACTTATAGTCGAGATTTGTAGGTCCGTTGATAAAGTTTATTTTCAAACTGGTCTAACATTGTTAGCTTGGTCATTGAGTCTTCTTTCTCAGCTCATCTTCTCCAGCCTTTTGGTAGTTCAAGGAGTCTATTATGATTGCCCTTTTGCCACATATCACATATATCAGGCCATCTCGATTTTACTCATAATAGTTGCCCCCTATTTCCGAGCTTTATGTTCATGAGCTCGGGAAGTAAGCATATTTGAACTGATGAGTGGGTGGGAAGTTCTGAGCTTCTAATCGAAGGAGGTTGGCTTGTTACATGAGTGTTCCTTGTTTTGTCGCCTGGTAGTTAATGCGGGGATTGGAAAGAAATGGCGCATGTTGTGATGATCGAGGAGGATATTATGACAATGGTTTCATACGAGAAGACGTGCACAGAGAGGTGAGCGTTGTTTTGCCTTTGAGCAACTCGTTGGTAGACACATGTCTTTGCTTCATTAATGTGGACCCTGAGCAAACCTTGTATTGCCACGTGGAGGAGAACGTGCGTCGAGGCATTTTTTCAAATCTTCACAAGTAGTGCCAGCATTAAATGCCCTTCTTTCGATTCTCTTATAAATAAGGGTTTTCCCCTCATTTTGCCACTCAATGGTTCTGCAATGTATGAGCTGTGCCGACCACCTTTCTCTTTTTCTCCTTCTCTGTTCGCTAAGTGGATCATCCAGTCACTTAACTTTTCCCTGTATGTTCTCTTATGTGTTTCTTTTCTTTTTTCATTCATCTTTTTTTCCTTATTGCAACGTCTTTAGAAGGTTACATGGGGATTTCTGTATTAAGAGCCTTCCATGGGGAGTCTATTCACGATAGCGTGAATTCCTGGCTAGTCGCATCATCGAGCGGACCACCTCCAGCGATGGCAGCTCAGGATGAGGAAGTTCTGCCACCCCAAATGGAGGCAAATTCTTCATCTTCTCAAGGACCGACCCCATCATTAGGTCTCATCAGTTCGAAGCTCCGATCAGGGGATCTGGTTGCCCTCAGGTTGGAGTTCTAGAGCCCCGACTCGATGGAGCTATGGCTACCCCAGGTCGGGGAACTTCTGGGCAATCCTCCTGAGGGGGAGGTAGCCCTTTACCCTATTTTCTTTTCCTGTGGCTTGCGACTGCCTTTCCAACAAGTGATGAGGGAGGTAGTGCACTGCCTATGGCTTACCCCAGGATAGCTTAACCCTAGCATGTGGCGAGCTATCTTCGGGTGCTAGGTTTTAGGGCACCAACTCGGTCATGCTGAGCTAACTGTAGAGGATCTTCTGTACTTATACCAAGCTAGGAGTAGTTCAGGTTCTCTCGGCTGGTACTATTTTTCTTCATGGTTATGCAAAGATCAAGCCCTTATTATTAATAATCCATCCTCCAATAAGAGTTGGACAAAAGTTGGTTCTTTGCTACCGGAGAGTGGGAAGTTCTAGAGGCGAAGATGGGCAAGTCGTGGTTTCGGATCCCCACCAAGTTTGCCACCCCAGGTTGGAACTTAAGTTGTAGCTTCTATTCGTTTGTAGTTTATTTTGTACTTTTTGAAGCTTTTTTGACTAACCGGGTTATGTCTTCTTACAGCTCTTACTTGGCGTCAGCCCTAGCTCTTTACGGTCTAAGTCTGCCAAGTCGAGATTGCCCGGAAGTGCACCTTAGCTCGGAGGATTGTAACGCCCTGAAAATTGGGGGTCAAGCAGGAGTCCAACTCCCGAGTTCCAACACATCACTTATGCAACATAGATAATGATGATTAAATGTTGTCCGTATTAGTGCATTAAACATGAGTGAGATTATACCAAAACAACATTTCATACTCCAGAGACAGTTAAATTACGTAAGCAGAAGACTGTGATAGATGTATAAAACATATAAGTAGATTATGAGTCCCCAGAGTATGAACATGTTACCAAGTTAAATAATTACATGTATAATTCTCAAAATAACAAAACGTGAATGTCCAACTAATCATATATCCCTGTAATCCCGTCGATCAGAACGGTCTACATAAACCTGCCTGATAACTGCATGTATGAGAACTCCTCCTCATCATTGTAGAAGTCTGGCTCGGCCTCATACGTCGCACCAGTATCTGCATCTAAAACAGGGTCTGGTTGGTGTTTTAAAACACCGTCCCAGAGTAGGAGTGAGTTATTAACTCAGTGGAGCTATAAGGCAAAGGGTAACATGTTATCAATTCAGTCAAGCAGTAATAATAAAACAACACAAAAATCAGGTCCTAAGTACTCTTATTAATGCAAAGATGGTATGTGATAATGATGCATGCCCTCGCCTGCACTCCCTCAGCGACATCATCTCACGATCGCGCATGCTACACTCTCGGTAAACGTGCGCTTCCTCGCCAAAGCACCGTGCAATGCGATGCATGGTCGTGTTAGCCAAATCCTTAATTAGGTTTATTCACATAGCAGATTCGGGAAGCTAAAGTACCACCCTTATATCATTTCCCAAACAATGATCCATCTAGGGTCGTCAATCCTAGTTAGTCTCATACGATAGGCAGTTCCATGTCGCCATGGAGAGGTTTGTCACCTCAGGGCAGGCTTGGTTTATACTCGAGGTTTCTACGGAAAGGCTCGTCACCTTAATGTAGACCAAGTATATGCTCGAGGTCACTACGAATGGTTCGTCACCTAATCGTAAGCCGACAGCTCGAATGCAGCGTCTCATACCACCGTATTCAGGTCACGAGTCTAGGTTGCTCATTGGACACTACGGGGAGGCTCGTCGCTCCAGCGTAGGCCGACAGCTCGATCACGGTGTCCCATACCACCATGCCCGGCTCATGAGTTTTAGCGGATCATGGTACCAAGGTTAAATGGCTTTCCTCTAATAAGTTGGTACCTTAGATTCAAGCAGTAGCATCCAATACATGGTGAATATACATTTGGTCAATCGGGTTACTTGATAAGCTCGACTGGTACGAGCGTATGTTTAGTTAATCGACATGGAGCGCATACGCACCCCTCGTGGCCTAACCACTGTCGATAATCACTGTACGACTCGGATTCATCAGACGTATCCATCATGGCTAAACAGTTCGGCCACCGATCGTAAACCATTACCAATTGCCTGAACTACATCGTAGCCCCAATCACACTCCTAACAATCGCATTTACATGCAATAGCCAAAGACAGCATGTGACAACCAAATTTAAATATAAATCTTATTTACGCATTTCAACAAAAGACATACTACACATGTTACCATACATAGGCATTTCATCCATGAATCACATAGTAGTAAGATAGGTTACATAAAGGAAACGGTAACCATAAATAAGGGAGTTGAGAATCCTATCTCAGCACCCTCATTATATACATTTCAACAAGTATTTTCTCACTCAGGCATTTTATCAAACACTTAGACTACACATATCACATACATGTAATAAATTCGTTAAAACACATATTATAGCAAATCCTTCCACATAGGAGTTGTCATACGTACAACAATAATGTATTCCCTAACAACAATCATGGCAAGCACAAATCATAATCCCATATTCATTCAGACATTTCAACAAACACATAAAATGCATTGAAATCAACTTAATTCATATATTTATGTAATATGCGGAAACATCATATTTAAGCATATGTGATAGCAATCAAGTCAGTCGTAAATCATTAACTGACATTGAAAGCCTTGAAAACCATAACCTAAATGTTATAGTCCGCACCTTTCACCGGTAAACTTGTAACGAACTCAGTTTAAACACTAAGTCCTCGCCTATAACACAATGATAACCTATAACATGAAATAAGTTAACTACTTCACCATTTACTCTATTTGAATCCTTAAAACAAATTATGGTTAAGATTTCTTATCCAAAAATGGAATCAGAATCGGAATCGCCGGTATAGCGACACGCAAGTGGTGGTTAAGCACGAGGAGTGGTAAGGAAGGATCCCAGAAACAATCTCCCACTTTCTCTCTTTTTCATTCTCTTTTTGCTTTCTTCTCTCTCCTAGAGTTTGAAAATTCGTATGTAAAGAGAGAGAGAGGGTTTAAGGCCCTTATATAGGCCCAGGACTGATGTAAATAGCCCCGGGGCCATGGTATACTTAGGTTATAACCAAAGAGTGGATGTTTCGGTCCAACGGAGTGCATCTGGAGGCCCCTTTTCTGCATACAGTCTGGAGTAAGTTCCCTGACATTGAATCCAGATCAAGTTAAGTTTTCGGTCTGATCGGATTTACGGATCGACCACGGAGGATCAGTTTCAGTTTAACGGTCACCGTTACTCGATCAGGGCCACAAGTACACTGACATGTGTTGGAAATTTTTCCTGATTCGAGCGTGTAGTTGGATCAGAATCTGACGGTCTAAAACCTTAAATTTGGCCTGCAAGCGAACGACTCAATTCACTTAAGTTTCAGTTCATTTTCTAAAGGTATTCGCGTTTCTCACACACTTCGCTCTGGGCTCAAGTTGTGCATTTCTGGATATTATTAGGACTTGATTTCCAAGATGGTCCTTAAGCCCAGTAAGGCGGTCATAACGGTATAGTTTTGCGGTTATCGAACTTTCGACGCGTGGTTCAAGTCCGTTACGGAGTTTCAGTGTGCTCGCGAGAGCAACCAGGTTTTGAGATGGATCCTAAGTTTTTTTTAGGTAATGTAGCGTTAACGGTTCTACTCGTTTTGAGTTTTACAGATCGTATTTAAAGTGATTACTGCAAATTTCACAGGTAATCTAGTTTAACACTTAGTTAATTCTCATCTAATTTCTAAAGGATTTAGTCCTTAGTGATTTCTGCCTGAGGTGGTACTCGGGTCTTTGTACGGATTTTTCGAGACGTTACAAGGATTGGAGGAAGTCGATCACTTTGATTCTCTTAGAGCAGTAGGTCGACTTATCGATGGTAGGGTCAACAAGTACGTTTGGTTTAAATAGATCCTCAAAAGTTGTCGATTTCTTTTTACTCCCTGAACATTTTGCTTTTTCTTTTTGTAGAGATAGCATATTGCCCACTACCAAGAGGTTGAAGCTCCCCTTTACAAATGAGTTAGAGTAGCCGAGTGAGAGAAATCATAGAAAGGATGCTCCCTTATCCTTAGGTTGACATGCTTCGGGTCGTGGCTTTGGAGATCATCGCGAGTAGGTCGAAGCTTTCCCTCGAAGGTTCTTCCTCCCCGAACAAGTGAAGGCGGTCGAGAGCGGTCACAAAGGCAAAATTGGGGTGCTCCGAAGCTTTGCCTTAAATGGTTCGGCCTGGGCGCTCCTCCTTCGCATTTTGCCCGAGGAGGTTGTCAACCTTGAGTTATCCCCGGCCGTGCTTGAGGAGGAACGGGCGAGTCCGTTGCTGCCCGTGGAGCCGAGACAGGGGAGGGGGGAGCACTTTCGGACACCGAGGCTCCGAGGGGTTGGGGTGTCAAGGTCAGCAGTTACCACACTCCTCCCTTGTCACATGGTAGTCTTGGCTTATTGGAACCACCACCATATGTCTAAGGAGGAGGTCGTCTCGATGCTCCCTACAGCCCGAACCCCTACTAGGCGAGGTGGCGTCAATGTTGATCAAGGTAATAACGTCGATATCTTTTGTATGTGTTCTTTTTTTTTTTTATGTTGGCTGATTCTTTTTACTGTTCGCAAAGCGCCACCGTGGTTCTCGCCACCCGCCATGCTTTCCTCGAGTTGAGGGGCCACTTCGAAGCAGCATCTCTAAGGCTTGAGTCAGCTAGGGTTGAGCTTTAAGCCAAGGCTGCGGAGTTGGTAGCAATTGCGGAGGCCGAGGCTACGACCCATGCTGAGGTCAAGGCCTTGCATGAGGCATTGAGGCTTGTCGAGGAGGACAATGCTACCAACACTACCTTGCTGGCTGTGGAGCAACAGGAGAAGGTCGAGCTGGCAGCCCAAGTGGTTGAAGTGGAGTCTCGTCTTAGTGAGGCAGAGGGTCGAGCGGCCAATGTGGAGGCTTAGTTACTGGAGGTTGGGGCTCTATTCCTGCGAGGGAAGCAACAATCATGGAAGCATTCAAGGCTTCTGAGAAGCGCACGGTAAAGCTGGAGGAGCTTTTCAACCTCAGCTTCCAACTATGATGGGAGGACGTTCGAAAGAGATATCCTGACTTGGACCTGCGTTGCTTGGACGACGACACTCCCGAAGACCCTGGTATTGTTGCTACCCCTGAGACCGAGGAGCCACCCCAGGGTTAGATCTCCCTCTTTTTTATATTTTTCTTATACACTTTTAATAAAAATATACTTTTGTTTATTCGAATTTATGCCTCTGTGTGATTAGTTGTATGGTAGTTGCACATGTAGATTTTTTCTTGATAGCAAGCATATAGATTTTTGCTTGATAGTCAGGCATAGAGATTTTTGTTTGATAATCGAGCATGTAGATCTTTAAGTTGCGAATCTAGTAGACAAAGTAGTAGAATCGTAGGAAAGAACCTTTTATTCCTTTAAATAAGGGAGGTTTCTCATAGTCGAGAATGTAGCGATTTGTCGATAATGAGTAGCTTTTCCCCAAGGTGGCCAGTCGGATGCATTTGTAATCCTCATGTGTAGTAGATTTTCAAGTGCTCGGCATTATATGAGTGAGGCAAGAACTGCCCATTCATATCTTCATGCAAGACATGTTCCAGCAATTCATGCAAGTGCAAGTTACCACAGCCAACAACCAAGTTGGTCCAGTTCAACAACAACAACAATCAGTTCACAGGCTCTTTCCAACCTCCAGTTCAAATCAAGGTCAACTGTTGGACTACCGACACCATCCAGCACAGCCCTCGACCAATGGGCACTTTTTTCAATACCCTCCCATAGCCGAGAGTCAGTCTCAAAATAATCCCGCAACCGGGATTCCCATTCAATTTCAAAACAACATCGCAACGAGGGCTTCTAATTAGTTTTCAGCCAACCTTGCAACCAGGGTCTCAAATTAGTTTTAAACTGATCCTAGAAACAGGATCTCTGGTCAATTTCCAGTTTAGTTTCAAACCAATCCCTCAATCGGGATTCTCGATCACTTTCTAGTGCAATTTTAAACCGATCCTACAAATAGGATCCCCAATTAATTTCAGAACAGCCTCGCAGCTAAGGCCTCCAATCAATTTCCAATTTGATTTCAAATTGATACTACAAACAGCGTCTCAAATCAATTTCTAGCACATCCCGCAACAAAGATTTCAAATCAATTTCAAGTAGCAACTTCCCTGACCGGAAGCTCTAAAGCAGCACTGACGAATGCCCACAATGGGGGTTAGTGTTAAGCCCAATTTAACCAGTGGAACGACGTGATGAATACACTATAAGGGGGTCACTTTCCAGCATCTCGGCCTCCCCCCAACTAGGAGTGCTTTTCAATTTCAGTTCCCCACACACGGGAACACGGTTACATTTCAACAAGATCCCCCTAATGGGAGGCATAGGTTCAAAGAAATCGATCACTATGCCGAAAAAGCAGAACGAGCCTTACCGTGAGAGATGTTAGTCTCTCAAACAAGCTACACAGAGATGGAGAAGTTGCGGGAGCAACTCCAAACCATGCAAAATCAAGTTCAAAGTCAACAAGTGCTCGATCTCCTCTCAACAAAATTTAGGGACTTGTGTCCCTTCCCAGATGCGCGGGTATCTCGGAACTTCAAGGTACCCAACTTCAAAAGATACGATGGCTGCGAATGTCCTATGACACATCTCAAGGCATTCTGTGGAGAATTTATTGCAAATGAAGGAAACGAAGGAGCACTTATCCACCTATTCCCAAAAATCTTTGAAGGGCAATGCTTTAAAACAGTACACTTCCTTGGATTGTCACCAAATTAAGACCTGGGAACCACTATCGCAGGCATTTGTCGACATGTTTGCCTACAACCTCAACATGGCTTCCAAAAGAGTAGATTTGGCAGCCTTGAGGCAAAAAGGCAATGAAACGTTATCAACATATGTAGGATGATGGTGAATGATGGCCGCCAGGATGCGCACTCCAATTGACGACGAGGAACAAATCTACATGATCGTTCATTCAACAAATCCAGGCATTTCTCGATATCTGATTTGCATCCCTATATGAACTTCACTCAACTCATCTGTACTAGAGAGCAACTGGAAGCAAGAGTACGCCCAGGAACAATCTCCTCGTGGCTTCATTAGGCCATTCAAGTTAACTAGAACAAAGAAAAAGGAAGACCCATAGGAAACAAGAATGAAAATGGTAACGGTGCTACCAATCGCCCTGCAAAAACCAACAACATCATTGCCATAGCTCAAGGCACCTATAATACAGCTCAATAAGGGCGCCAACAGTACCTGGCAACACCGTCCTCAGTATTAACAATAGAGATATTAACTATCACATCCGCTGTGGCAAAATCCTCAACCGTAACCTCTGTAACAATAGCAACAACAACAACTCAGGAGAAATATTCAGTACCCTCATCAAAATAGGGAGTTAAGGAGATTCACTCCACTCACACAAACATACAGCCAAATCATGGCAATGTTAGTGCAGAAACAATTCTTCGCTCCTCTACAACCCATACCACATACAAATCCTCTGCCAATGAACTACAATGAGAATGAGTAATGCGAATTCCACCAAGGCCAATGTCACTTGACAGAAAGATACTTCTCCTTGAGGCATGCAATCCAAGATCTCATCGATAGTTGAACGATATCCATCTCGACCCTTCGGGCTGCACTAACGACTCCCACAAATATCCTTCAGAATCCTCTCTCACAACATCTATTATACCACAGCTCATCACAAGGTCCAGCTATCAACGTACTGGAAAAGGAAAGCATTGATCATTTCTTCGCTCCTCTACGGTCTATCCACACTATATTAAGAGACTACCCAAATGCACCACTGGTCTTGCAAGGGGTACCCCAAACCCTCTCCCAACAACCGAGTTGAACACTCCTTATCAACCATGGGAACCGGTGGTATTGGAAAGCACACCCTCCAACTTCAAGCCAGTTATCCTACAAGGGACACCCCTAAGTTACGAGTCAATCATCTTAGAAGAGGCACACTTAACATACGAGCCAATCGTCTTACAAGGAGTAGCACAAGCAATCACTGACAGGCCAGTAAGGGCACCTTTTGGCGTGCCACATTAGCTAGCACATGACGGGACCTCGTTAAGCACTAGTAGTGGAGAGAAGACCCTTCTTCATCCCTGGCAGCCTCTGACCACCGAAGTTCTTTGAGGGAGAAGATTATTCAAGAGCTACATGGACATTGGTGGACACCTTGGCAAGACAAGACGCGGGCTCTTGTTGATGATCGATATTATTAGTCGCAATTGGTACATGATGTGAGTAAAGAAGTGTAGTGTTGTAATGCTTGTCAAACTTCTAAGGGGAAGTCTCAGAATATAGGCCTTTACACCCTGTTGCATGTGCCAAACGGCCCTTGGGATGACTTATATATGGACAATTGTGTTTGGTCTCCCACAAACACAGTGCAGTATGGATTCGGTGTTCGTGGTAGTCGATTGTTTCTACAGATTGCACACTTTATCTCATGTAAGAAGACCCTAAATGTAACACATGTGACGAATTTATTCTTCAGAGAGGTGCGGCTACATAGAGTTCCCAAGATCATTACTTTTAACTATGACGCAAAGTTTATTAGCCATTTTCTAGCGGACTTTGTGGAATCAGTTTGGTACACAACTTCAGTTCAATAGTGCCTACCACCCACAGACCGATGGGCAAACTGAAGTTATGAATCGAACGTTAGGAAACCTCCTTCGGTGTATTTCAGGTGACAAAATGAAGCAATGAGGTTTATACTTATCTCAAGTAGATTTTGCTTTCAACAACATGGTAAATCGCTCGATAAGGAAGTCCTTGTTTCAAATTATTTATGGTGATGCCCCAACACATACTTGATTTGGTCCCTTTACCCAAGCTCCCGGGCATGAACATTGTAGAAGAACATATGGCAAACCAAATCGTGAGCATTCATGAGGATGTGCAAGCCATGTTGCATGCCTTGAATGACAAGTACAAGGAACATGCCAACAAACATCAACGATAAAAGGTATTCGAGGTGGGCAACCATGTTATGGTCCATCTACGCAAGTAGAGATTTCCAATCGGGACTTACAACAAGTTGAAGAAAAAGAAGATTGGACTGGTACCGATCCTCCGAAAGATCAACGACAACGCTTACCTTGTTGATCCTCCGGATGAAACGGAGATCTCGCATACTTTAAAAATCGTAGACTTGACCGAGTATCATGAAATGAAGAAGGACGAGAACTCGAGGACGAGTTCTTTTAAAGT